>JAHBOF010000237.1:0-114463 GCA_020736565.1 Coprinopsis sp. MPI-PUGE-AT-0042 | reverse complement strand
CTATTCATTCGCTCACCTGACTCCTTTCTATTATATCACGCTTCTACGCGCTGCCTTACGCAGCTTCTATCAGCCTTGGTCAGCGCTCACTGTTCTTCACGCTGCCCTACGCAGCATCGCGCAACCCTGCGCCATTCTTCACCATCGTTTCACTATCCTTCACCATTCTGACACCATCGTTTCACCATTCTTTGCCATACTCGCTTACTCGTACTTCAGACTCATCGCGGCTACGCTCATGTCTTGTAGAGTATATAAGCTAGGTAGTTCGCTCTGTATTCCTCAGCTTGACCTCCTCGTCAATACATCGCTTAACTCACAACCCAAACCGCTCTGCTCCAAGCCTTCTGCTCTGCTCAGTATTTGTGGCTATTCCCACTTATATTTGAGTCAAGCCTCTTCCGCCTCTTATCTCGTCGTCGCCGACCGACTTCGAGTCTTATCCGCTCACTGATCAGACACCTTGTTGGTGTCCTCCGGCATCGCTTTGATATAGTGCCGCATACTTCGCAACAGTAGGGTCTCTCCATGGGTGACTGAAGTGGAACTATGTGATATGGAAACATGGAGCTGTGGGAAGTGGAAGTGGAAGTGGAGCTGTGGCATTGTGGAGCTAGGAATCTATAAAATGTGGGACTGCTAAACATGGAACTATGGAACTGCTACACCATGGAACTGTGGAGCTGCTGAATATGGAGCTATAGAACTATGGAAGTGGATCCGTGTGTGGAACTGAAACATCTAGACTTAAAAGTTATGCAAGATAAGTATATTCAACAATAGAAGTATACAGCTCATGCTTATAAACTTAAGATACACACTAAAATTATAATGGTCTATGGATAGACTCTTCTAGTAGCTAGTGTGATAATGTACACTTATTGTGGGACTATATATCCACTACTTTAATGAGGGCTGTCAGCAAAAGCACATCTATTCTGCAATGGTGGTATGAAAATCTTTGAAAAGTATGAAATTGGTGAGAAAATACAAGGGCAATAGTATATAGAGCTGTCATAAGAAAACAGATAAAGAAAAGGTGAAGACAGCAGAAAGAAACAACTAGAGAATAAAAGAAAATAGAGAAAATAGTTATAAATAGAAGGACCTCTGGCACCCTAAAGTGTTCCATATAGAGGTCCAAAGGTAAATGGAAGTGAACATACTCAATAGAAATGGTTAAGAGATCCATGATCCATTGTGGAAGTGGAACAGCAAAAGGAAGGCAATAGGGAAGGGGGACCTCATAGGTCCTTTGGAAGCCCAAATTCAAACACCTATGAGGTCCCCCTTCCATGGTCGACCAAAGTGGTATTCGGAGCAACAAGTGAGGGTCTGGGCTTCAGAGAGATCAAAAAGGTCGACCAATCGATCAGGGCTTGCGTCGGGAGAGTCAAAGTAGGCCTTGGGAGGCCTTCCAGTCGAGTGAGGTTACAACAGGGCGAAATCCCGTATTTGTGACCCCACCAGGGGCCAGAAGGACACCAGCAAGGACCACAGTCTTCAAGCACCGAAAATGTGTGAAAAAGGTACTGGCCCGTCCATCGACATCACAAAGCTCGAGTGACACCACCCGGTGGGCGAACGATGAGACGGCATTCTCCAGCAGGGTGCTGTTGATGGCCCTATTATCGAGTTCTTGAAGGGTGCAAAGAGTCAGTGGAAGCCTGCCCTCCGTTGTGGATAGAATACACGCAAAGATTCGATATGATAATGACAGGACCCAGAATCCCATTCCTCAGACCAGCCATTGAACTGGAGCACGACATTGCGAACACGTTTGGCGATCCTGCCATTGTTGGCGCTGAGGCTGGAGAATTGCGATTAGTTTGGCTTCGACGTCGTTGATTGGATCCTGCTTGAACCGGATGGTGTGAAAGACGTGGCCTTCGCCAGCTCGCGCAGCTGCTCGAGAGGCAAGGCGAAAGGCAAGTAGATCAGACACAGTTCCGGTTGTAGCAATGGCATCGCAGACCACTGCCAAGAATGTCACAATGGCCAATGTCTGCCATGATTGTTGAGGAGAAAGCCAGGATGCGATAGCGGTTCAAGCTTTCAGGCTTTATGTGCAGTGCTTAGGACGCCGGTCCTAACATTGCATAACACTGATCGGTGCTTTCTTGACGCAAAATGCTTTGCCTAGGCTGCTGTACATGATATTCGTGAAATCTATGGTGAAAGAACTATAGGCACAGTGAAGTGGTACATGTGCTGATGTGGTTTAGAATAGGGAAATGGTTTATGCATGCCGAGGGTAGTAAAGATCAACTGGAGTCGGGACCTCTTGCTGACGGTCTTCTATGTATCAGTCTTGCAAGTGTATGGATGACACGGATGACATTGATTTGCACTCCTCGGAGCAGGTACACGGCGGGAATGTCGACGAGGCAATCGAAGGCAAAGGTGGATGATGGAACAAAGGGTGGACGATGGAGCGAAAGGTGGATGATGGAACGAAAGGGGATGGATTCTCAGTCGCTGCAAGAATAGAATTTGGAGGTGTCGTAGATGTCAAGCGTTGTAAGAGTTGCGGTTCCCTCTTGCGCAACAAGTGGCATCTGCACATGAAGGAATGGGAGTGACAAATGCGCTCGAAGGAGTTGGCTTTCCAGCACTGCGTTGCTTTGCCTCAGGAATCGAAAGTCGATGCGGACCTTGCAGTGTGCTGAGACAAACCGAACAAGGGCTGCATCAAGGGTCATCCAGTCAAGGGAGGCGAATCATCGGTGGTCTGTGGTTGCAATGACGATGATGATTCGAACCGTGATATGGCCTTCCGAACGAACGGCGTTCAACATGCAGGCTACAGCTTCAATGGGCTTCATTCCTCGATCCAGGTCGTCACGCCGCTTAATGACGACTTGCACGATGAGATTGCGAAGGCTGGGAAGGAAGATAGACTTGAGCATGGGATCTGTGCTTGCATTGGATGAAGCCGTGGGTCGAGGAGTAGCTGTGAGAAAGGGCAACAGTTGGAAACTGTTTGGGGCAACAATGGAATTGACGTACAACAGAGGATGGAAACATCAACGGCCAGAGTCTCAAGCATGGTACATCTGGTAGGCCTGTGTCCTACGACAGCCTGAAACTGCCTGTACTGAAGGGCATCACACCGGATTGAAACAGTTTTGTCGAATGCAAGGTATGGGATGAGTGGTGCATCGAAGACAAGAGGAGGGTCGAGGTCTCCTCCAACCATAGGACGATGGAAACAGATGAGTGTCTTCACTGATGGTCGAAAAGACGGTGGGATTGTTGAGCCTTCGCCTTTTGCCCCACACATGTCGAGTTTCTCGAGCTGGCTGAATTTGGAGAGAAGGAAGTGAGGAATGTCCACAATGTTGTCGATTTGCAGTGTCTTGATGCTGCTGGCAAGTCGTTCGATGGTGAACCCAAGCATGTAACCATTGCCAGGGGTCTGTTCTTCTCCTGATGAAATGGAGAGGAATTCGACATTAGCCCGTTCCTTCAAGAGATTGACCAGCTCATCCATCTCCTCTGACGACACCCCACTGCTGATCGTCGCCTAGAGCCAGGTGAAGGCGTCTGAGATGACGAGAGATTGAGGGGCAGGCTTTGCAAATGGCGAGGAACTGTGCTATGCGCTCGACAGCTGACATGGTGGAGGAAAAGCGGTGTGGTTCGGATATAGCGATGTTCTTGAAAGTGAACGGCTGACCCGCTGCTGCCATTGACTTGCAGGCCATCCTGAAGTTGTGCATGACCGTTGGGGGTTGGTATAGGTCGATGTACTGAGCCAGGATGCCCACAACATCTTGGTCGATGCAGGGCGTGGAAAGAGACATTGCAGGTTTAAAAGGAGGAAGCATAGCAGTGAACCGCAGATACGAAGGTTTCGATTTCAAGACCACTATGGCGTGGGGGTGAAGGAGGGCAAAAGAACGGTATCTATGCCTTGGCTGACCAGTTTCCCTTCATGTGTGGCTGACAGGATTTCGAGCCGACCAGATGCCATTGTGAGCGCAGGAGCTAGGCAGCCGCTAAGAATGAGGTTCCGTCAGCCTCTGCAGAAGACATAAAACCCTGTGCAGGTTTGCGAGGGACAGCACGAACCTGTCTGTCGGCGCACTCTTTCTGCAGCTTCCTCTCCTTCCCAGCTTCTCATCGTCTAGCCTCTCCTTCCCACGTCACCGTCTAATCTCTGCATCCCATAATGGTTCTCACTGCCAAATCTGTGGCTGAGGCTCAGGCAAAGCCTTCCACGTCGAAGGCAGCCGCCTCCACTTCTTGGGCTACTCCCCGTGCTATGATCCCCAGGTCTCCCACAGCTGTATCCTCCCTCAACGCTGCGAACGGTCTTTCCACCATCTCGGCCTTTGTCACTGTTGCCAATGCTCGCCGCGCCCCGCAGGATAAATGGAACAAGCTGTTCCATCTTGACTGCCAAATTGTCGTCGCTGCTCCTTCTGGGGAGTTCAAAGTCTTGCTGGGGCTGGGCTCTTCCTTCAACGGCGCTGGCCTGGACTTTCCTACACTCTTTGCAATCCCTCGCCCCTTCCCCGTCTTTGAACTGGAGGGAACCGTGAGTACTGTACAAGTTTCCGATTAAGACGTCGACTAACCTGTGTATAGTTTGCCAAATACTTCCCTGCCATTGGCATGCATGGTGCTGGCTACCACTTCGTTTCCGAGATCTCCACTGTGAGTTGATTCGTGTTTGGCTTCAAGCCTCCCTGAACCTCATGGAATCTGTATAGCTGAAGCACATCGGGTACCTCGATCCCGAGTACATTGAGGGAAGTGGACAGGAGGAACAGGGAGAGGTTGATGAGGAGGAGAGTGACGAGGCAGAGGCTGAGCATCCGGAAGGCGGTGAGGCTGATGGTCAAGAGGTCGATGATGATGGTGGGAATGGCGCCGACGAGGACCTTCCAGAAGAGGATCAGAGCGGATCGCCGCAATTTGCGGGCCTCAACATGATGACTGTTGCTGAACTGGCTAGCAGCGTCACCATGGTGTCTGTTGGAATGGTCCATTCATCGAACACCACCACCAACTCCTTCTTGATGGATGTGCAACTGTACATTCCTGACGGAATCCATCATAAATCAACGGATGCCCTGTCTACTCCTTCCCCTTTGTCGTCCTCTGTTGACTCCGGCGTCAATCTTGGTGCTTTCAAGCCAATCGCCCCTGTTTGCTGTGCCTGGCCTCCCGACAAAAACTTCAAGAAACCACCGCCTGTCCCACGCAACGGTCGCTTCGTTGCTTGCTTCGGAACTCTGTTCGACTTCTCCTTGGAGCCTGGAGACGTTGTCGAATTATCCCATGCTCAGATCAGGATCTTCCAACTTGCTTCTCTCGGTGTTTCCCAGGATAGGAACGTTTGGTCACATTTTGCCCAATACACTCGAGTCTCCCTCAGCCACCACCTCCACTTCTTCCAACCCCAAAACCATCTTCAATCTCGCTTTGCGCGCCGCACCTACTGCAGCGCCAACTTCTCCTGCCTCAGCTTCTACATCCCAGGCTCAGGCTCCTGTTGCTGGAGTTGGTGCTGACGTTCCCCGGAAGCGAGGAAGGCCACCAGGATCTAAGAACTCGACTTCCCGCGCCTAAGAAAGCAAGGACCACTGCTGCTGAAAAGGCTTCGGTGAAGAAGCTTGAAAACAGTGGACAAACTGCGGAGAAGGGCAAGAAGAAGGCCAGTGGCGATGGTCAAGTCGGGGCTGGGTACGCCCCTTTCCCTGACGCTGCTACCTGATATGTACACTCCATCCCATTTTCTTTACAGCCTCAATTGCTTCTCCAGTATTCCTACACCTGCATACACCAGATTCTCTGTATACCACCATAAGAGTTTTGTTTTTATTTTGTAGTAATCATATCCCTCTTCCTCCGAATGAATTGATCACGGCAGAGATCGTTTACATCGTCAACGAATGAAGCTAATGGCATTCGCTCTGTCAGATCCGGGTTGCTTGGGGATTTGCATCACCATAACGCGCTGGCGCTGGTGCAAGCTTCTCTTTCCCCACCAACGCCAGAGTGCGTAGCACCGCACACAGCCTTGATGACATCTCTGCTTTTCTCTCAATGCTTGGGCCAATCTGAACCTCTTTGATACAGCTCTGCGGTGGAATAAGAGAAGGAATTTGGCGAGACTTGGCATTAATACTGCTGCTATGTCATTGCCAACGCGTGCTATCCTCTAAAGAGCTGCAGGGTGCGTTGAGTCTGCGTCACAGCTATGTGAGAAGATAAAACTTCCATAAATGTAATGTACAATGGCAATACATAGCCGTACCACGAATTGAACCTTGGAACCTTTTTTCCATTGGCGTTAGCAGGTTCTGAAATTCATCCCAAAACGAAATACGTCCACAGGCTGTGTCGACGGTACAACCCCTGAACGGCCCTTCCGACTTCAAGTGGTGGTTACGGAAATCTCAAAAATACCACTAACAAAAGTAAAACGGTCCACCTGATAGGCTTCCCCCTTCCCCCCCTTCCCCGGGTGAACACCTGGGTATTCCCCTAGTTTACCTAAAATAGAAATTTCCAAATTCAGTAATATATGAATCAGGTACCAACAATGATACATGCAGATTAGGTACCATCAGTGATGTCACTGATTGACACATTAATGTAGATCAGGTACATTACTTATTAATAGAATGAAGTCATTAATTAGCACTAATTAGTGATTAATTAGTGGGCGCTTAATTAATGATCTAATTAATCACTAATTAAGATAAGGTAGATTAAATCATGTTCAGCCTATATCTTCTGCATCTAAGCTCCGATTAAGATGATCTAACCAGTTTTAGAAAGGTCTCATTGAGCTCTTGGCAACTGCAGTCCTTGATTAGGTAATATTATGTGATGTACAATGCTATTCCCTGATTTCGGAGTTTTGACAACCAATATACAATGCCGCCAGATCAGCAGTAATCCTATAATATATACTCATTTCAACCCTTCTAATATCCCTTTACACTCACTTTTAGTTGATTTACATAGCAGTTTGACCAACTGATTACAAGCATTGAAACTTATCACAGATACTGAATACGATGGTTTGTCTTGAATGATGTGTTGAATTTACTTGTTGCTTGGTGTTACCTGGGGCTGTAAGCTATAAAGCCCCAAACAAGCCCTTTCTGAAACATCCACGTCAGTCACCCATGGGTAGACCCTAGTTAGGTGTGTAATTGGGCCTCTCTCCAGAGGCTTCCCAGGGTCTACCCAATTGGATATACCATGGCTGGAAATACCATGGGTCTCTCCACCTTCTATACCCAATCTCCAATTGGACATACCAAGAATGTCTCTCCATCTCCATTGGACATACCCAGGAGGGACCCCTGTTACCTGGTCCACCCATCTTGGAGAGACCCAATGATGTCTCTCCAAGGCCTTTATTTAGCAGCAATGCCAACATGATCTAAAAATAGAACATATTAGAAATAGCCTTATGTAAACATTACCAAATTAGGTAATTTCTGAGTTTCCTAATTAGGTAATTTACTTTTAGCCTTTTATAGATTTATGCTATAATAATGTCATTGATTAGTGACATCATCAGGTACTAATTAATGATGTCATCATCAGGCACCATCATTATAGCATAAATCTATAAAAGGCTAAAAGTAAATTACCTAATTAGGAAACTCAGAAATTACCTAATTTGGTAATGTTTACATAAGGCTATTTCTAATATGTTCTATTTTTAGATCATGT
Organism: Coprinopsis sp. MPI-PUGE-AT-0042; assembly: GCA_020736565.1. Classification (NCBI taxonomy): domain Eukaryota; kingdom Fungi; phylum Basidiomycota; class Agaricomycetes; order Agaricales; family Psathyrellaceae; genus Coprinopsis; species Coprinopsis sp. MPI-PUGE-AT-0042. The sequence goes on along the minus strand of JAHBOF010000237.1, from coordinate 106,759 downwards.
TGGCATTGCTGCTAAATAAAGGCCTTGGAGAGACATCATTGGGTCTCTCCTAGATGGGTGGACCAGGTACCAGGGGTCCCTCCTGGGTATGTCCAATGGAGATGGAGAGACATTCTTGGTATGTCCAATTGGAGATTGGGTATAGAAGGTGGAGAGACCCATGGTATTTCCAGCCATGGTATATCCAATTGGGTAGACCCTGGGAAGCCTCTGGAGAGAGGCCCAATTACACACCTAACTAGGGTCTACCCATGGGTGACTGAAGTGGTCAGCATGTTCAGGAGATGCATATGTAGTGGTGACACAGGTGCGCCTGGTGTTGTTGCATCCACGATAGGTGATCGTGGATAGAGGTTGCATGGGTTCAAGCTCCCAAAATGTGTTTCCATCTGGTGAGTCTTCATCTGGGATAACTTTGACAGGGTATTGCTCCACAATGCCTGGCGCTCTGGTGACGGGCACCCAGCCCAATGCTCCAAGGCGTCGGCCTGAACGTCATCCTTCATGCCTTGTGACACGGCTGCCACTACTAGCTCGCTCCTCAGCCGACATTCTGGCAAAGGTGCAGTTGATCTCAGCATGTCTGATAAGATTGCATCGAGGACATGGGGTTGTGAGCCTCATCGTGATCGACTCAGGGACGAGGAGCCTTGCAGTAGAGGGAAGTTGACACGATGATAGTAAGGACGGCATTGGAGGGAGGGATGGTAAGCTGGGAGAGGAGATCCTGCTTCTCTCAGGGCTTCGCTTTCAGGTATGTCGCACAACTTGGGTACGTTCTTACAATTTTCATGCCCATTTATAGGCGATGGGACGAGACATTCCTGTCCCAACTCCCCGAACCAATCACCCAGGAGACCATGACCATAGTACCCTCAAAATGTATGGAACCTTTCCAAATTCCAACAAGATCTCTTACCAGTCGCCCCAACCCATAAAGATGGTGAAAGCTCCCTGCAAATGGCAAAGCAAACCCGAAAATGTAGCATCCAGTCTCAAAGCCACAGTAACACTCCACTTGTTGCTCCTTCACCATTGCTACCCAGCGAAGACAATGAATGGGAAGCCATCATCACGGTGCTCGTCCATTCAACAGGGGGGAAAGCAAGCCGAGTTATAAGAGGCCATCGTTAGCTGACTTAGTCTTCGAATTTTTTCACTCACTCACCTAGACCCCTCCTATTGACCAAAACTGGCTCCAATGGCTGCTGAAACAGAGGGTTTCTCACCTTCGCGAAGGGTGACTGGTGATTTTGATGCTGCTGACTACGACCATCCTGCCTTTGGGGTGAAGAGGAAAGCAGATGCCAGCATGCTTTCTTTGGGTCCAAAGAAGCGACCATAAGTAGGCAGGTTCCTCTCCGCAGCTACTAGACTCCTTCTGACTCCTCCATGGTTTCACAGGGCACGCACAGACCCATTGGTACACTATGGCCGGCATTTCGGGCGGACTGTGCGAGTGTTTTGTTGCATACACGCTCTCATCAAGCAAGGTCTTGCAATAGCAATTCAGATCGACGTGGAAGAGACTCCAGAAGACGCTCTGACGGAGGTGTGAGTACAAGCTTCATGCTCACACGAGTGCTAATATTGCAGCTTACTCTCTATGAAGCGAGTATCAAGAGTATCAGATCTATAAGCAGCTGCTGGCCCTCTCACCAAAGCTCAAAGAGCGGCTCTTTACTGGGTCTGACCAGGATCTTTACCACATCGCTGACATGGTATGTCTTTCTGTCGTTAAGTGACTGGGCAAGTGGATTGACCAAGGGCTTTAGCTTTCCAAGGGCTCCGCGAATGCACATGCAGACGACACCAGGGCTCTAAAATCAGCTGTTATTGACTGGATTACCCCACCTGGAGGGGTACTTGTTCCTCCTCTTCAGCGCAATATCAAGACAGACAGAGGCTTTCACCACAACAGAACAGGGCAATTATTATGTCCTGCAACGCTCGACTGGACGGATGCCGTGTAGGTTCTACTGTTTTTGCCATGGTCGAAGTAAAGTCAGCTGAACATTGGTCCCATAGCATTCACAATAAGTTGCGATCAGCACAACTTGTACTGACAGGTGATCAGTGGCCTGTATTTCTCTTTCAGAACCACAAATATGATCCTCAGGATCCTTGGAACGGCTTACTTCGAGGACCCCTTCTAATCAAAGTACGTCGGACATGTCATTGCAAAGCTTTGACTAGTAGCCAGGCCACTGACTCATTATAACCAAGGGATTTAAGTATGTGTTCACTTCTCCGAGCTCCATTGAGCAATCTTCAGATATCCGTGCGACCAGATGCAGTAATTCCAAGATCCACGGGATGACTTCCATGACTATAGTGTCCATCGCTTATATTGCAACACAGGTTCGCCTGACCTTGCCACTGGTAGTGGGCGATCATATGAGATGACTTGATCTGACAATGAAATTCCTTTAAGATTCACTTTTCATTGTTGTCAACACCAATCTTTTCCCACAACGATTTCATCACGGACCCAGAGGGATTCTACAACTCACTCGTAACCTTCCTACAGGAGCCAGAGGAGCAATTCGAGGTGAAGAAGCTTCTTGTTTGGTGGGACAAGTCAGTCTTTGCTGGTATACTTTTCGCTGCACAATTCCTGACTTTCACAGGCAAGTTTTCCCTCAGAAAAATCCGGAACGATCTACTTTCACTGTTGAAGACTCTGTCTATGCCAGGATCAAAGAGAAGCGAAAGCAAGAACAGGAAGCAAGGACGAACCTCCAGCTGATCTCGGAAGCTGGTCCGTGAACATCAGCGGTTCAGCCTGAAGATGCTTCCCTGAACGAGCAGAGTAAAATTAGAGTTGCTGGGTAATAGTTTAAGGTTCTGAATCAGGCAGATGCTGTAGTCGTTTCAAGCTCTAATGTTTACCCTGTTTCAGTAATGAGAGTATGTACCTTTGCGACAACTACGTTCATTGAACAATGACCTCATAACCAGTAGTGCCTGAGTAACGACGAGTACTATGGTGTACGAGAAGGATATGGTTAAAAAGTTCACGCACAAGCAATGGACCAGTCCGAGTTCGGAGGTTGGGTTCCTCACAGCTGGTGGGACGTGAAGGAGAGCGTCAATTTGGCGTCGAAGGCTGAGCTCGTAAGAAATTTTAAGGCTATATTGAGGTAACAGAGGGCATGTATATTGGTATACCAGAATAAAATCGAGTCTACAGGCTGAATTCATGGAGGACTGCGGCGGCTAGGACGCAAAGGAGAGCATCAATTTGGGATCGAGGACTGAGCTCGAAAGAAAAAGTGAGGGTATATTGAGGTAGTATAGAGTATGTATATTATCATGCTAGAATAAGATCAAGTCTACCGATGAGGTGTATGTACAATCTACTGTGTGGGTATCAGATCGAGTCTTGCTCGGCCCATGGCGTTGTTTTTCCCCTCCACCACCCATCTTGGCACTACCAGGGATGAAATTCGTCATCGCCGGCTACCTCCCTCGAGCGATGACGAATTTCGTCCCTAATGCGCCAAGCCTCAGTGAATTAAGGTAAAGATAGCGGTTGGCACCTAATGGGACGTGCAAACGAGACACATATATACTACAATGTCTTCTCCCTGATGTTACTTGAGCACTAAACACTGTCATCAGCCTGTTTAGTTGAACGAAATTTCATTGCAATGATATCACTAAAGTCAGTGCCCTTCAAGTCGTTGACTTTTAGTTATGTCATCACCTTCCACTGGCGGTACTACTTGTAGTGCTCCCTGACTTCAGCCTGTAGACTCGATTTTATTCTGGAATGCTAATATAAATGCCCTATGCTACCTCAATGTAGTCTCACTTTTTCTTACGAGCTCAGCCTTCGATGCCAAATTGACATTCTCCTTCGTGTCCCAGCTGCCGCAAGAGCGCCAACCTCCGAACTCGGGCTGGTCCATGAACTTTTTAACCATATCCTTCTCGTACACCGTACACGAGTTGGGGAGAGCCTGGCCCAACTTCACATACATCGTTATTGTCAGATCAGATTACAAGTCGAAGATTGTTTTTCATCTTTGATCTACATATGTGATCAAGGGCAATGGAGGCTAATGTTATCCTTTGTTTGATGGATCCTTCTGCAGGACTCCTGAAGAACCGCTGGCGCTGGTGGGATACATTACTTTGTTACCACCATCTGGCTGTAATCAACAGCTGACCGTCAGAAACATGCTCAGCGCCTGCCGGAGACTGATGTCCACAAGAGCAACAACGGAGAGGCATATAATTAACATATCACTAGCAACAAGGTGCAACCTCTCAGGCGGTTTCCCTGCAACGTTGAGATTGCCCTCAGAATACGGCCATTTTGACCGCTGTGAGAGTGTGGTGGACAGAGTACAAATACCCCGACCTTGACTGAGTGTTCTGCCCGCAGCCTAACAGCGACATTACTGATTCCACAATGTCAATCCTTCTTTGCCCTCTCCTTCATACTCTATACTCTGGAATATGCCCTGCCATCGAAGCGGTGCTGTGGTCTTTCCTTGTCATTCACTACCAGAAGCTGGAAGGTGACGGACATTGGCGAAGCAAGATCTAGCCCATTTTCTGCGCCAAGTAAATTCCGCCCAGGTTCAAACTGCACACTCTCCGCCTCAAATATTGCACTGGACCTTGACCTGGAACAAGCTTTCTGAATGGGCCTGGTGAGTAGGTGATTCGAGCTGATTGTCTGTGAGCTAAAATATTAGTTCACTATCAGGCCCTCAGACAGTGACACCAGAGAAAGGGTTCCACCCAGTGACCTAGAAGGCCATCAACAAACACACTACTTCATGGCTCCTTGCTGCCTCTGCCCTCTCTTGCTGGGAGAGATGTACATTGAGTCGAAGATTGGCCTTGCTGTTGTTGCACCTGGCTCCGTCAGGTCTGAGGTGTCAGGGGAGTATATTGCACAATGCGCATGAAACGAGTGCAGTTATTTTGGTAAGGGTTACCAGCCCACGAGAGAATTACTCAGTACCATCTAACCTCTGTATATGCCAGTCCCACTCGAAAGGTTCTATGCACGGAAGATTCTGAAAGTTAATGCATACAAAAAGCGGGGTGAGTCAAGAGATGGACTGATCGATAACCACGTATGAGCTGAAACCGCCTCTGACGTAGAGGCACCACTCGAACCTCATCAACTAAACTACATATCGGATCTGGCTCCGGAGCATGAAGAAATGCTTGGGCTACCCCAGGCTCTTCCATCCAGCAGCATTTGGAGTAGAGGACCACGCAAATGTAAGCAACGCCAGCACCAGCCACATATTGAGATCCAGGAAGCTGAATGTCCTGAAAGGCCTTGCAGTTGATCATCCCGAGGCGCCAGAGCTTTTGGACGAGAGCGACGGAGTGTGCGAGTGTGCTCGAGTGAGGTACATAGGCATCTCTTTGCAATGCCTAAGATGGTACCAGCATGGGGCGATCGTTCCGGATTCACGTCGTTGCAGCGTGGTTGGTAAATACAGGGTACTGACAAAAGTGATGGGCCTTATGTAATCGCCACGTGACCGCTCAAATGTGCTCTTCGAATTATCATCTCGTTGTACCTCATCTACTACACTGATGGCCATAAAATGGCTTGCATAACAAAGCCACGGGTCCAGCATAACACACCAAAAAAAACCCGCCTCATCGGCCGCGTCCTTGCCAATGAACGGCTCGTCAATGCCGCCTTCTCTGAGGGTATTCCGTATGGCACGGCCAAGAATCTGCTTGCAAAGTTTCGTGCAACAGGCTCAGTGAGCAATCGACCCTGATCAGGCCGTCCAAAGAAAACTACGGATTGCGACAGACGAAGTATCATCAATAATGCCACCCAGAATCGACGAAATTCAATGCAGACCCTCACCAATGAATCCCCTGTCTGTTACAACCACCCCTATCTTTTTCCTTCTCACACTTACCTCCGACTCACTCGCACCTCCGATCTCCCGGTCCTCCGTTCTCATCGTACTCATCCCATCCTCCTTTCTCTCCGGACCTCCGTGTTATTAGTATATCCTCGTGTATCGGAACTCCATACTTACCGCATCACCTTCTCGATGACTCGACCGTAGTCACTACTACTTATAGAGGTCCTGTACCGTAGTTAGACCTCAGCCTGTTATTGAGATCCTTTTCCCGAACCTACTCTGAACTCGATCTCTCGACTATCTACTCGACTCTGCCTTGAAACCCAAGGTATTCAGCTAGAAGACGTACAAGCTCAAGACTGAACTGAACGAACCTCGAACTTGACTTACGATTGTTGTACTTGCGTTCCCGCAGTACTCAAAGTCGTAACAAAATAACAGGCTTCCCTTCATCGCTGCCTTTATCCAAAGAGCAGCCACTCCTCCAACATCACGGAACGACCTCAAGAGGCACCTGTGGACTGTAGTCAACTCCCTCACCTCTTTCACATCAACTGGAAGAGAGACTACCATCGTCCATCCCCCAAGAAACCCCTCTCCTATCAACCGTGTTCAGAGCAGCCCTGTCGACACCGACTCTTTAGTCGACCTGAAGAAGCCCTTAAAGACTCCAAGTTCTGTGAAGAAACTGACTACGATCAGGAGGAATCAGCCTCTGATAAGGAATCGAACCCGAAGAACGACGACGAAGACTTGGGTGTCATCCCAGTCCCTGAACCCATTGAACGAACCTTGTCCAGTCACCTGGAAAGGCTGAACATCGAAGAAGAACCCCAAACAAACGAATGAACCCGCATCGAGCCCAAGATGGCTGAGCAACAGAATCAAACGACTGATTCCCGAACGAACGAAACGAACAGCATGAAGGCACCTCTCCCCAAGAGGTTCAACGGCAACCGAAACACCTACCAATCATTCAACGATGCAGTAGGACTCTTCTTCGCCTTAGAAGACAAGTACAACACCGACTCGAAGAAGATCGCCTTCGTCCTCTCCCTTATGGATGAAGGAGAAGCCCGAACCTGGAGAACCAACTTTCTCCGAAAGAACCGACAGAACAAGACCACCTCTGGATACGGAACCTATGACGATTTCACCAAACAGCTCGACGCCTCCTTCAAGAGGCAGAACGAAGAAGATGAAGCACTTTTCAACCTCCACCGAATGAAACAGAAGACAGATGAGTCTGCTGAACAACTCATCACCCGCTTCCGCGAACAAGCCTCCCTCGCTGGACTTGACATCGAAACCACTCCACGCCTCGCCATCGACTACCTCAAAGACATCCTCAACCCCGCTCTCGTCGACAAGATCTCCCTCGACGTTAACGAGCCAACTGACTTCGAGAAATGGGTTGAACTCGTCATCAAATACGATAATGTCTGGCGCAGGAACAAGATCCTTCGAGCAATGGGTCGACGAGGACAGCCCTCTCGTCCTAACGGTTTCAGTGCCCTCTCCACCAATCGACAGACCACCCAGAGGAAGGACCCTGATGCCATGGACATCGACACCCTGTCCGTTGAAGAGAAGAACCGCCTTCTGGCCACTGGAGCCTGCTTCCGCTGCAAGGAACGCAGCCATCTCAGCAAGAACTGCCCCAAGAAAGGCAAAGGACCGACCCCCACCAATTCTTATACCAAAGGAACTCCCGCTGACACTGCCCGATACATTCGATCCATCCTCGCCCAATTTACTCCTGAAGAAGAAGCTGAAATATTCAAAATTGCCGAAACCGAAGAAGACTCGAACGGGAACGATAAGGATTTTCACTAGGGGAGACTAGGCCAGTGTTAGCCTCCCCGTGCCTCGAAATTTACTCTGTACTTGTAGCCGAAACGACGAATAGAACCATGCACATTCCCATCACGCTACTGCAAGAGAAAACCGTTGACACCAAAGGACTCGTCGACTGCGCTGCAGGAGGACGATTTATCGACCAGAACTTCATACGAAAACACCAACTGAAAACGACCAAACTGCCACGACCCATCCGCGTCCGAAACGTAGATGGGACCTTCAACAAACGAGGAAGCATCAAGGAATACGTGTTAACCCGAATAACTATTCAAGGAAGAGAGGAAGAAATACGACTATATGTGACGGGACTCGGAGAACAGACCATCATCCTCGGACTTCCCTGGCTCCGAGATTCCAACCCTCTAATCGACTGGAAGGAAGGAACCCTGACTTGGAGAGACGACCCCACCCACCTTCCCATCGCGAACATCTATGAAGATACCTTGCTGGACATTCCCCAAGAAGAACCAAAGACCGAGGAAAAGATCGATGAGGACTATCTGGACATCCCTGTCCTATGCGTCTTAGAAGACGAGGAAGGGGAAGAACTTGATCACCCTACCGTCTGGATCAACGCCAAAATCACCGCATCCCAACTGTTTGAAGCTCAGAAACGAGAAGCTGAACAACCCGTCAAGAAAACCGTCGAAGAAGTCCTTCCCGAACCTTACCTGAAATACCGACACCTATTCGAGAAACAAGTCACCAACCAATTTCCTCCGCCTCGACCATGGGACCATGTGATCGACCTAAAGGAAGGATTCACCCCAAAGGTCTTCAAAACCTACTCCCTCTCCCCTGCAGAACAGAAGCAACTCGATGAATTCCTCGACAAGAACCTCAAGTTAGGACGAATCAGACCCTCGCAATCTCCTATGGGATCCCCTTTCTTCTTTGTCGCCAAGAAGAATGGAGAACTTCGACCTTGCCAAGACTACAGATATCTCAATGAGTGGACCATCTCGAATGCCTACCCCCTCCCTCGCATTGACCAACTCCTCGACCGACTCCAAGGATCCAGATACTTCAGCAAGCTGGACATCCAGAAGGGTTATAACAATGTTCGAATTCGCGAAGGAGACGAGTGGAAGGCTGCCTTCAAAACTCCTAGAGGACTTTACGAACCCACCGTTATGTTCTTCGGAATGAAGAACTCCCCAGCCACCTTCCAGAACATGATGAACGACATCATGGATGAAGATGACCAGATCCCTGATCCGCTCAAGAATGAAGGATACATGGATGACATGATGCCTCATGGCGCCACCAAAGAGGAATGTCGCAAGAACACTCTTCGAGTAATGGCCAAGCTCGAGAAACACGGTCTGGGACTCAACCTGGAGAAGTGTGTCTTTGAAGTGGAAGAAGTCGAATTCCTAGGCCTCATCGTTCGACACAACGAACTCAGGATGTGCCCCACCAAAGTAGAAGGACTCGCAAACTGGCCACGCCCAGAATCCCCTCGACAAATCCTACAATTCCTCGGGTTCGGAAATTTCTACCGAAAGTTCATCCGAAACTACTCCACCATCGCTGCTCCTCTTCACGCCCTGACTCGACACAACAGACAATACGAATGGACCAAAGAATGCGAAGAAGCCTTCAACACTCTCAAGAAAAAGTTCACTTCTTACCCGGTCCTACGAATGCCCGACCCAACCAAACTGTTTCAAATTGAAGCCAATGCCTCTAAACATGCCTCTGGAGCTGTTCTCACCCAGCTCGACGAAGAAGGCACTCGACATCCTATATGCTTCTTCTCCAAGACATTCTCAGAAGCAGAAAGGAACTATCAGATATACGACCGAGAGCTGCTGGCCATCATCAGAGCTCTAGTGGAATGGAGACACTACATTCAAGGATCCCCTTTCACGACTATTGTCTACTCCGATCACCAGAACCTCACCTACTACCGAAACCCGCAGAAGCTTAGCCCTCGACAGGCCCGTTGGTTCCTCACCTTGTCCGAATACGACTTCGACCTCAAACATCTCCCGGGGTCAAAGATGATCCAATCTGACGCACTGTCGCGGTGACCAGATTTATGCCAAGATAACGACGAACCCGAGCTCGTCACCATGCTCCCAGACTCCCTGTTTGTCAATCTCATCGACACCGACCTCCGTGACCGAATCCTCGACTCCCCCGCCTACGACGATGACGCCACAAATGCTCTCCACCAACTCCTAGAAGAAGGACCAACGGAACTCAAGCACGATCTTACCGACTGGTCAGTCGAAACGGTTGACGGGAAAAATATGCTCTTCTACCAAAGTCGAGCGTATATTCCGAATGACCCCGATCTGCGACGAACTATCGTCAAGCTTCATCACGACTCACCCACGATTGGACATCCCGGGGAACTCGGAACATTCCTAGCAGTAAAGGAGAACTACTGGTGGCCCGGAATGCGACGATTCGTCAAATCCTACGTCGACGGCTGTGCCGAATGTCAACAATACAAAATCAATCGAAGACCCCCGAAGCCGACACTCGTACCTTTATCTGGACCGAAATCCACTCGACCGTTTTCCCAAATCTCATTCGACTTTATCACCGGTTTGCCCGTGACGGAGCAAGGACATGATGCCCTCATGGTCGTGGTAGACCATGGCCTTACGAAGGGGGCAATTTTCAAACCTTGTACGAAGAAGATCACCAGCGAAGAGACAGCACAAATTCTTCTCAAACGTCTCTTTCCACGATTCGGACTCTGGGACAAAATGATTTCTGACCGAGGACCACAATTCGCAGCAAAAGTCTTCCAGGATCTCTGCCGACTTCTAGGAATCAAATCAGCCCTTTCCACCGCCTATCACCCTCAGACCGATGGAGCCACCAAACGCGCCAATCAAGAAGTCGAAGCTTACTTATCAATCTATTGCACCAACCATCCGGATGATTGGGACCAGGCCATTCCCATCCTGGAGTTCACACACAACTCCCGACCACATGCAGACCGACCAGTATCTCCCTTCGAACTCATCTTAGGCGTAAAACCTCGCGGGTTACCTGAAGCATTCGACAGAACCGACTACCCAACCAACGAAGAGAGAATCAAATTCATGACGCACGCGCGAACTGAAGCTCTGGCAGCCCACGAACTAGCTCGTAACCGGATGATCGAACGTTCTCAACGAGACTGGATCCCGTTCAAGAAAGGTCAGAAGGTCTGGCTAGAAACAACCAACCTTAAACTTCCATATCCCTCCGACAAGATCGCCCCGAAACGACTCGGACCTTTCGTCATCTCCAAAGAAGTAGGGACCAGAGCCTATCAGCTCGACCTTCCTGATCAATGGAAAATCCACAACGTATTCCACACCACCCTCCTATCTCCCTATAAGGAAACCGATGCTCATGGACCTACCTTCATCAACCCACCACCCGACGTGATCGACGGAGAAGAAGAATACGAAGTCGAGAACATCCTATCTCATCGGAGAAGAGGACGAGGCTACCAGTATCTTGTTCATTTCAAAGGATACTCCAATGCCGAAGACAAATGGCTTCCTGCCAAGAACCTAGAGAATTCTCCTGAACTTCTCGCAGCTTACCGAGCCAGAAACCAGCTATAAGTACCTCCCTCCTGAACCCCCGTTCAACATGTCCGACTTCTACAACTACACCTCCTATTACACCAAACACAGAATCTACACTGGCCGACCCGAATCCGTCCTCTAAGCCTCCCTACGCTACGACAAAGAAAAAATCCATTCTCGACAACCCGCTTTTCTCTGCAGAGCTTCGTTCTGCATTTACCACTACCCCTCCTTCTAAAACCGTCAAGTTCTCTATGCCCCCGACCCGTCGATACTCGTTCAACAGGACTCTCCGCACCGCTTACACCGAAGAAGAAAGAAAACAAGCCCAAACTCTTATCGACGACATCACATACTTCGATGAACTTCGCATCGCCGCTCGACCCAAGCAAGAACAGCTGCGAGGACTCACTTGAGTCCCTCTCTCAGCCAGATACGTCCGGCACGTTCTGGAGCGACACGAACTTGCAGGACAATTCACCTCCCGCCTTTCCTCCATCAAACGAGAGACCGAACACGCCATTCGCACCTTACAAGACGTGGTTGGCACCATTGCTCGACGCGAAGAAGACCTCCTTCATCTCCAACGACAACTCGAAGACGAACTTAATGACAACATGCCCCTTGGACGACTCGCACTCCGAGAGATGGACCTCATGTGGCAAGCCCAGGACCAGGAGGACTTCCTCAATCCCAGCCGATCTCCTACCCCTGAGTCTGACGATGGGCAGCCCCCCGTTCCAGATCCCACTCCCCTTACCGGTCCTCGAGACCGTTCTATTGAAGTCATTCCATTTGGAACACCACCAATGGTTCGACAGCTTAATGCGAACGAGCAACGAATTCGGAAGAGAAGTCGCTGCTCGCGCTGCATGGAATGGGGACATTGGGCATGCGATCACTTCAACTACTTCTGCCGTTTGTGCAGCCTCTGGGCTCCCAGACATACCGACAGTAGCGACTTCTGCCCTGAACGTCATCTCGTTCCAGGACCTTCTACCGGCACCAAATCCGATCCCATCATCATTCCTGACGACACACCTGAACTCACCCCAGGCTCCGACGACGGATACCCATCCAACAATGTCGATTGACTCGGCAGACATCCTTCGCATGATTGTTCCTCCCATCCCCTTGTTCAACAAGTAAAGTTCGCTGCAGAGCATCAAATCATAACGAGGGGGTAATGTTACAACCACCCCTATCTTTTTCCTTCTCACACTTACCTCCGACTCACTCACACCTCCGATCTCCCGGTCCTCCGTTCTCATCGTACTCATCCCATCCTCCTTTCTCTCCGGACCTCCGTGTTATTAGTATATCCTCGTGTATCGGAACTCCATACTTACCGCATCACCTTCTCGATGACTCGACCGTAGTCACTACTACTTATAGAGGTCCTGTACCGTAGTTAGACCTCAGCCTGTTATTGAGATCCTTTTCCCGAACCTACTCTGAACTCGATCTCTCGACTATCTACTCGACTCTGCCTTGAAACCCAAGGTATTCAGCTAGAAGACGTACAAGCTCAAGACCGAACTGAACGAACCTCGAACTTGACTTACGATTGTTGTACTTGCGTTCCCACAGTACTCGAAGTCGTAACACTGTCCAACTTTCAAAACGGACCATTCGGAGGATTCTCAAGGAGGCGGGGTTTCGCCGATGCTTTGCAAGACGCAAGCCTTGGCTCCGCCCCGAGCATAGGAAAGCTCGTTTGGAGTGGGCGCTCTATCGGAAAGGATTTGGGATCATAGATTTCCTATCTATCATCTTCTCTGATGAGTGTTACATCTGCCTTGACGACAAAGGCTGCCGCATCTTTGTTACACAACAACCGGAAGAGGAATATGACGAGGAATGCCTTGCTCCGACCTTCAAGCAGTCCTCTGTCCGTGTCATGGTGTGGGGCTGTATTATTGCAGGGAGGAAGGGGCCTTTAGTGGTGCTGGAGTATCCAGGAGGACCAGGGGGAGGAATGACTGCAGAAAGGTATCAAGAGCAGGTATTGGAGGCGGCTTTGAAGCCATTCTTCGAGGAGATGAAAAAGGTGAACAGTTTAGTGGTATTTCGGCAGGACGGCGCCCCATCCCATACTGCAAAATCTACTCTTCAGTGGCTGGAGGAGGCGGGGATTCCCACGGTTGAGCATCCTGCATCGTCTCCGGATTTGAACGCGATCGAGTGCTGCTGGCCTCTGATCAAGGAGATTATCCGTTCTGGGCCCCTTCCCACATCTACCGATACCCTCAAGAGCGCTGTGCGCGCTGCTTGGGATGCGCTACCGCAGGACCAGATTGACAAACAGATTTTTAGTATGCCAAAACATGTTCAAGCAGTTATAGAGGCAAATGGTGGACCTACGCGATACTAGCTGCATATTACTATTTATTTCCACCCTCTCTATGATAATATCTAGTTTCATGCCTAATGAATGAGTTCTGAGCATGATATTGCACAAAGAGTGTCGACGAGGAAGCCCATCATACGTGGGAAAATCGCCGCGGCCCATCACTTTTGTCAGCACCCTATAGGGGCTTGGTGATGCCCCTATCTTCTCTTGCGCATGGGCGCTTGATCTGGCTTGAACCGAGTCCACGACCTTCGTTTGACTTGAAATACTGCAAGCCGGTTCTAACAGCCTGAATTCTTCCCGAGAATGTCATTTCTGAAGAAGGTGAATACACAGCGCGCGTCTACGATAGTCAAGTTTGTACTGAATGCTGAGCTCTTCGTAGGTTGGCCGGAAGTTGGGTGCGAGGCGTAAAAAGCGAGCCGGGGAAGAAGTCACTTCGCCCCCTGAACCGCGAGGCGAGGAAACAGATGATGCAGGCGAACCTCAAGATATCAGCGACGTCCGCCCAGCTCCTCGGGATGTTTCTCGCTCTCAGGCTGAAGCGGAAGTACAGAACAAAGGGGAAACGAAAAGTTAGTTTCCTTTCCATGATATCCTTGATGATTATGGGGAATCTAACTTTATGGAAAAGTACCAAAGGGAAAAGAGGACCGTCGTTATCCAGAGGGCAGCCGAATCTCTATTAGCGGCGGAACTTTCAATAACGCTGGCCGGGACGTCATCTCTCAAACATATATCCATAGCCAATACATTAATGAAGGTGAGTCGCATCGGGGACCAAGCTGCTTATCGTGGGAGAACTCAGTTTTACTCGCAGAGCCAAGAGATAGTAGACTCTTTGAGGTGCTCAGTCCTGTTCCTGCAGCACACGACTGTGAAGTCGTCAGTAGCAAAGTATCGGAGTGCTTCGCGGGCACCCGCCAGCAGCTCCTACACGACATCGAGACATGGAAGACAACAGGATCAGTGCCGATCTTTATATTGGATGGCATCGCTGGCATCGGCAAGTCGACGATAGTCAAAACGGTCTGCGCGCACGCGGCTGCTGAGCGGTGCCTTGCTGCCAGCTGGTTCTTCTCTCGCGACGAACAGGACAGGAAGACCACTCGAGGGTTTGTCAGAACTCTTGCATATCAACTTGCATCCCATCACCCCACCCTTCGTGAGCGCATCTCGGAGGTGCTGAAATCACAACCTGATATTCTTCAAAAGGCCATTCGGATGCAGTTCGATGCATTGGTACACGAGCCCTTGCGGGGAGTGTTCGAGAACCAGAGCGAGACCCACACCATTTCCATCGACGCGATCGACGAGTGCAATCTCACAGAGGCCATCGAGCTCCTCTCTATCCTCTTGAACTCAATACCACAGCATCCCACGCTCCGACTCCTTGTTACCTGTCGACCCGAGCGACCATTCAGGCTTCTACTTCAGCAATACCACGGACCTCGTGTGTTCCATTTACACGAAATCGAAAACTCAGTGGTTCAAGCAGACATTCGTCGGTACATCGACCACTGCCTCTCGCCAGCCCAGATCGACAAGGCACTCCCGGACCTACTACCACCTCGCTGGCGTGCATCGCCCGACGAGGTAGAGGCCTTGGTTCAGATGGCTGGGAAGCTTTTCATCGTCGCATCGACTGCGATCAGCTTCATCTTGGATCCCCTACGTCTTGCCCCTGCGAAACAAATGGCCCAGCTCTTGCATGCCAAGTCAGGAGCATCATTAGCTGGCGAGCCTATGGAACACCTGTACATACAGGTTCTTCGCGCAGCTGTCCCCAAGCGTGTCGGCGATTGGTTTGAGGACTACCAAGCTGTTGTTGGTTCGATTGTCGTGGCTGCTGACGTTCTGTCAACCCAGTCCCTCGCATCGCTTTTGGACATGGAGCCGAATGGGATTGTTGGAGCACTGTGTCATCTCCATTCTCTGATAGCCCCCACGCGCGACGGGGATGCTTTTCACGTTCACCATAAGTCCTTCCCCGATTTCGTAACGGACAAATTGCGATGCGCCGTTGACTCTCGCTTCTACATTGAGGCGTCGGCACGACACTTCCACCTCGCCCAGCACTGCATTCGAATCATGATCAAGATGTTGAAACAAAACATCTGCAAGCTAACGCGCTCAGATTGGGACGTAGCATCAAGCGATTTACCTCCCGGTACCAAGGACCGGATTCCCCCCGAGCTAGCCTACGCATGTGCATACTGGATCCTTCACTTGCGAGAAGGCCTACCCCACCTCATTGGCCGTGACGACGTTATTGGCCAGCTCAAGATCTTCGTTGAACAACATCTACTATCCTGGCTGGAAGTCCTAGCATGGACCAACCGGTTCGATACCGCATGGGGCGATGTGAGCCTCCTTTCCGAAAGCATTGTGAGTGCGCAGTGCGGATTTCTTTGTCTCGGGATTTAACATAGGACCTATACCAGAAGAAGCTACTTCCAGTGGCCGGCGAAGGAACCCTCTCGAACCTCGAGCATGTCGCCAGTGTACTTCGGGACCTTCTTCGATTTATCTCTCTTCACCCAGAATTACCCCGGCGCCTCCCAATGCATATCTACCTTTCCGCTCTGCCGTTCGTTCCGAGCCAGTCCAAAATACGACACTTGTATGCCAAGTCGACATTGAACGCCACGCATTCAATCGCGGTCGTCTCAGGGCTCGAGCAGCACTGGGACCCAATCTCTGTCACCCTCCAAGAAAGACTAAGGGCGATGGATTTGTCCCCTTGTGGCACCATGATTGCCACTCGCTCGAGCTATGTTCGCCTTTACAACGCCAAATCAGGGCTGCTACTTCAATCACTCGGTTCGGAGGTGTTCCAAAAGCCATCGTGCTCCGGCCCTGCCAGTCTGCCTCGGCGAAATGTGCGACTTCTCGGTCAATTAGTCGTCGACAATGCAGCCGGATTAACTCACCTGAGACATTCTGTGAGCACCTTCTGTGCTCCACCTCCTTCTCGTCTTTCCAGGAAGTAGCCAAATCAACCCCCACGCCATGCGGGCCTGTTTTCGAAAGTCAATTTCTTCGTCCATCCTTTGACGTTTTAGCTTTGCGATGGGAAATCAAACAAGTCGAGTATCTGATCATGAGATAGGAAAGACTTGAAAGTCCTATCTACTCTCTCGTCTCATTGACCGTCTCGAATATATGATATGGGACCGCGCCTTTCAGCCCAAGCTCGAAGCATTGAGCAAATTGAAAATGACGATACTTTGACCAATGCAGTTAATTAGGCGACCCGGCATCCCTCGAGTTGACAAGGGCAATATGTCTTCGGCGACCTGTGTTGACTGTAGCCGCGAGAGAGCTTCGACTTCCTAAGCCTCCGCTCGAAGCTTTGCACCATTCTCCGTATCGGCCGAGGACGATCAACACGGACATTGTCCGAGAGCCTTCAGCTAACAAGGCATTGCATGACCCCCACCATGCCCAAAATTTGAGGTCATCGACCTCACTATTGATTATCTGCTGATCATCGGTGTGGCGGACAGTTAATTCTGCGACCATAAGGGCACCACTTATATTCGATGCAGCGAATCCATGGCGAGGATGAAGAAGCCCCCGAACCTGAAGAGGAACATACAGTATAGCGTCATTGATACGCCACGTATTCAATGTTTCAGCTGTTCCCGGCGGTCGTTAGTCGAATCCACTCTTCGCAGCATTAGTGGTCACATGTAGTCCTTCCCTTAGTCCCCGAGCCAAAATTCTAGTGAAGTTGAATTGATACGGTAAGTTAGCCAGAGCTGCAAAAAAAAAAAACCTTGTGTCGATTGTCGACCACAGCTCAAAATTCGACTTGGACGAGACAAAAAAAAGTCATTTCATCTAGGTAAAGAATGCCAGAAGGTACAAACATCAGGTCACGATACATAGCTCAATAAATCTAGGCTACAATGTAGGCGTATAACACCGGGCCCAGTCTCTGCCGAGTTTGGCCTTTGAGAAGTCGACATGTGAGACGCGCCATTTGGGCATAACAAGGGTAATACCCTCCTCGGGCAAATCCCATGGACGGGGAACGAGCATCATGTAGCTCGAGGGATCAGTAGGAGAAACCAGCCAACCGGTATACATAGCGCCTCTGTGTGCCAATTCTCGAACGTAGCGGGCCGAAGACGTGTCGATTGTGGTTGTCCATAAGCGGACCGTGTTCCCCGAGGCCGATAGAACAGCGGTACCGTTTGGTGAGTAGGCAATCGACCTCATTCCACAGCGAGATGCATGGATTTTTGGGGACGGCAGCTCTATCCCTGTAGAGGCGTCCCACACTCCAATTGCGCGGTATTCGCTGGAGTCTGTGACGATGTGTGCACCATCAGGAGAAAACGCCACACAGCGATGCCCCCCCGAAGAGAAGCCATTCAAAACTTCGCCCGTGGATAGATCCCATATACACGCCTCTCCTGAGACGGTAGCCAGTCGGTTACCATCAGGAGAAAACGCCATAGCGTTTACCGAGAAGAAACCGGGACCCTTTAGAACTTTGACCACTTGCCCCGTTGCCAGGTCCCACACGCGGACTGATGGGTCCGATGAAGCAGATGCCACAAGCTTTCCATCTGGGGAGGGGGCAACGACATTGACACATTTCATGTGTCCGTTCAAAACCTGCACCTCCTCGCCAGTAGACGTATCCCACAACCGCACTGTTTTATCCCCTGAGCCAGAGACGATATGCTTGCCATCAGGCAAGTATGCCACTGACCATACTTGTTCGGTATGGCCGTTCAACACCCTCAGCGTCTCACCAGTCGACGCGTCCCAGATGCGAATGGTGTGGTCCCTTGAACCAGAGACGATGCATGCGCCGCTCGGTGAGAATGCCACCGAGGTCAACATGTCGCTGTGACCGTTGAGCACCTTCAGCTCCGCCCCACTGGCAGTGGCAAGATCCCATAGCCGAACAGTGTTGTCTGACGAGCCAGACACTATGCGATTGCCGTCAGGAGAACATGCAACGGACTTGACATCCGCGGTGTGGCCATCACGAGCCGTTTCCGTATTGCGAGGGGATAAATCCCAGAGCTGCAGGTCATCTGATGAGGAAAGAAGGGAGGTACCGTCAGGTAGGTAGGCCACTGCGTTGACTCCAGCATTGGCCTTGAAGACCTTCAGCTTTTCCCCGGTTGATGGATCCCAAATTCGAACCTTTCCCTCCAATGAGCCAATGGCGATGCTCCTGCCGTCCGGCGAATAAGCCAGTGAGAGCATCCACTGGTCTCCGGGGCGCTTGATAACTCTCAGCTCTTCTCCCGTTGACACATCCCATATCTTGACTGATGTACCCGCAACGGAAGCAAGGTGGGTATTGTTGGGGGAAAGGGCAATCGAAGTCACTGCATAATTGTGGCCGTGGAAGGTCATCACCTCCTGAGCGGTAGTGGCGTTCCAGAATCGAATTGAGCCATCTTCGCAGCCAGCAATGATGAGCTCGCCATCCCGCGAATATATCGCACAGAGGACTCCGTTCCTCTCCCCTGCAGAGAAAACCTTCAATGCCTCTCCGGTTGAGGCATTCCATGAGCGAACCAAGCCCTCTTCTGAGCCAGCCATGACACATGTACCGTCTGGTGAATATGCCACAGAGGTTACGTCTCCCGTAAGGCCCTTGAGGTTCTTGACATTCTCACCGGTATAGGTGTCCCAGATTTGCACCCGACCGAATGACTCGCTAGAGACAAGATGTGCCCCGTCAGGAGCAAATGCCAATGCTTTCACCATCGAGCAACTGAAAGACGTTAACTCCTCCATTGTTGACAGGTCGCAGATGCAGATGGAGAGGCTGTCGGCACGTAGCCGAGGGTTGTATGCTGCATATCTCCCATCGGCGGAGACAGCGATCTGAGTTGCAGGTCGCTCAAACAGGGACCTGGTGGGGACAGATTGCAGCTCGGGCCAGGAGTCCCTGCAAGCATGGGTGAAGGTAGGAATGCCACCGAATTGACGTCGCCATGATTGGATGAGATCCGATTGCTGGGGGTACGTGGCGAGAGAGGAGAGATATAGATGTGGGGTTGACAGCACAGCGTCATGCCCACTGAAATACCCAGCAAAGGCTGATGCTTCGTAGAGACTGGTGGCAAGCCCGTTCAATTCCTGTAAGGAAAGATGTCAAGCTTTTGTTAAGTATAGCGGAACGAATGATCGCACCTTCGAAGGCGGAACCCATTGTCTGGCATCGTGTAGCATGCCCTTGTAGCCGATACGCTGACCCAAGTATTAAACCAATGTTCACTTCTTGAAAGCTCACCACTAACCTTTGATCCAGTCATCCATTTTTGCGCATCTCGCAGCATGTTTTCACAGCGTCCCTGTTGGTGGAGGAGGTTCATGGTCTCAATCCAGAACAGGATTTTCAGCTGCAGGAAGTTGCACAGCACAATAAGGAATGGTTCGGAGTCCACATTGGACGTAACCAAGAGATGTCCACTCCAACTCTGGCAGGCGTATCTCAAAGTAGGTGAGATATTACTTTGAACAGAATGGGAAAGCGAAGGGTGGTCCCGATCGAACTTGGAAGACGATGGTATGTCGGCGATATTGAAGCGCAGTTGAAGGTTCATGACTCTGAAACATCCCTCAAACAGGAGGCGATGATGCTGTTGCTGGTCGCAGAAGAATTTTCGCGAACGGCTCTTATCGAAGATGAAGTCGGGGAATGACTTATGGAACCAAACAACTTGGCCGTCCTTAACTTGGATGACAGCGTGTAGCCGGTTGAGGACAGCATCGGGATCTACGTTCTCGAGGATGTAGTCGTCGTCGTCGTCGTCACTGTTTGCTCTGCCGAGGATATCTGCAGCGACGGATGTCGAAGTTCGCTCAACCGTACAGAGGAAGGTGTGAAGGATGGAAAGGCATCGGTCCATCACATCCGGGTCTTCGCAGTGTCCGGGATCGACAAGGGAAGTCTCCAAAACATGAAGATAGAGCTTGTCAAACCCTGCTGTCGCTCCTCGAGAAGGTCGGGAGGTTGCAGAGCGGGAAAGTGCGAGGAGTTGCTTCAAGTGGCCCTTCTGCTCTTTTAGGGTACGCCTGGATCCCCTCACATATTCGACCGCAGTTGATGCATAGATGAAGAGGCCTGCGGCATCCGCCACAAGTTGTCGAATATCTTCGTCTGTTGCAAATTTGCCGAGTTCTTCTCGAAAGTAGACCTCGATGTCGGCACTGCTTTCCTGAACCGAAACCTCTTCGAGACGGCAGACTTGCTTGTTCTTGAAGCCCTGTATCTGCTTCACCAATTCAGGCTCTGACCTGCTGGTGATAAAGAATTTGAGGCCTGTGAGGTCGTGCTTGTTTACAACCTCGAACAAGGCCCCAAGAAACTCTGTACTTCCATCCCCTTCCAATTCATCGAGAGCGTCGATGGGGATGACATAGCACAGACAGCTGCATGACTTGTTCTCTGCCAGTCGACCCAAAGCAGACTTCTTCCAAGGCCCAACGAGGAGCCCCTCCAGCTGAGACTTTGGTCCATGCTCAACCGTATCGAAATTGCCGCATTCCTTCAGGGCGGCTTTGAATGCATTGGAAACGGCAGCGAGTTTGCTGACAATGGTGCGCACAATAGCAGCAGCTTTCCTTGTCTCGCGGGAGGAGTGCGAACAGAAGAAGCTTCCGCCCAATACAGCGCTGCCTTGATCGGTGGCAACAATAGACTTGAAGCGCTCAGCGATAGTACGCGCGATGGTAGTCTTTCCTGCACCTCCCTGGCCCGAGAGCCAGTACACGCTCTCGCTGTCGGGAGAGACGGCCCACAGATTGACAGCCCCACAGATGTCAACACGGGTTCCAGGTGTACAACTGTTGCGACGGAGGCTGTCCTCATCTGCATCGGGAGAATAGAGATGGTCCGCCTTGGGAGAAGCTTTGAGATCCCTGGGGAGGGATCGCTATCTGCGGTTGAGCCAGGCTCAGGACAGAAACTCGTGGCACGTACATCGAACTCAGACCGAAGCTTTTCAACGATATCGAGGATCCGAAGGTTTGTTGCGACCTGTGCAGCTAGTCAGTTTCGTCCATCCTGAAGCTGCGTCGCAAAGAGCCATACCATCAGGAGGTTTCGAGCGTCCTCAACAGCATCAAAAATCTCGACAATCGTCTTCTTATCGTCCTCCTGAAGGGCGAAACTCCGTAACCGTGTCTGGCGCTTGATTTGAACTAGCCTAGCCAGCTGCATATTTACCCGGCTACCGGTGGCTGGTGTCATTGATAGTTAGATTTCATGAAGAAACAAGCATACGTTGTGAACTCTTCTATGGCGCTCTTCTCCTCGGATGAATCCGTCCCAGTCTCCTGTAGCGCCTTCTCAACGGTGCCAAGTAGCTCAGAGATTGTCACAATGCGTTGCTCGACAGCGTGCAGGTTGTCGTCCATGCCCTATCATTTTCGTCATCGACAAAATCCAGCGCCCTAATGAAAAGTGCTCGCTTACCTCTTTCAATTCCACAACAGCTTTAGCGAGTGAAAACACAACCTTCACCGGATTTGTGTCCACAGCATCCGGTACCTTCTTCAGAACCAGCTGAAGAAAGCTGCTCGTAACGTTAAGGTAGTCCTTGGCGACGTCGAGCCTGCTGGCTGCGGGGGGTGTATGTTCCTCTGGCACGACAGGTTCGGCTGTGGTGTTTGAGCACGCAAAATTGAAACTGAGAGCATAAACTGGATACATTCTGGGGAACAGGGATTCTATTACGCATTGAATCCCGATCGAATGCATGCCACCTCCCTTATCTTCACTACCGATGGATTATCGATCGCTGCTGGAACAGCAGACGGAAGACTACTCATATGGAATATGGGGGAGCCTGAAGCGGTTCCGCTTCAAGTTACGGGTGATCAAAGCTCCTGTCATCCCTTTAAATGCGGACCGGAAGGCCTTGATTTGAGCTGCCTGGCTCACATTATAGAGGGCCTTGTCGCACTCCCGGATTCGCCCATTGTATTGGGTGTTATGCAAAATGCGGTCATATTCTGGGATCGAATCACCCACAAGTGTTTACAGACCATCCCCCGCTGTGCAGTTGAGGTTCGTGACCAACCTGGATCAAATTCCCCACCCATTTCAGTCCCCCTCGATAAGGAGATGTTGGTCATCGATTGCGATCCTTTCATCATCAGCATATACTCTGTCCGAACTCGACACCGTCTCTGCAGCCTATCAGGCCACCAGGGCAGAGTCACAACCACTGCCTTTGCGCCACACAACCACTTGTGTTCGGCATCCGAGGACAGGACCGTTCGGCTCTGGGATGTCACCACTGCTAGTCAGTTAAAGTGCATACAGATAGCCTATGTGCTGGTACACTCTGTGTTTTCGGTGACACTGGGCACGTCCATCCTTAGTCCGAAGTGGGCAAGCGAGGGCAGGATGGTCAGGCTTGTTCACGATGAATGCATCGTCTTTGGACCCAGTCATTTCCGAGGACAGGTATTCTGGGGCCCCCAACTGGCAGTGGACGGTTCTACCATAACATCATACGACGGCACCTCCATTATGGTCGCGAACGTATTGGATTTCATTGAAATGCCTGCACACACCAACAATCTTGAACTCTCCCAACCACGGAGATTTGGTTATCTACCCTCAGGCCAAGTTGTAGCGCTGCGCGTCGTTGAAAAGCTCGGGAGCCCTTTGCAGACTTTAGAAGTCACCGGGGTAGTAAACATCACTATTAGGGAGTCGGCCCTCCAAAGAATTTCGCATGACATGTCTCGAGCCGCGATAATCGACAAGGAATTAGACCCTGGCAGCCTATGGATCTACGACGTTCGCTTAGGGAGGCAGGAATTCCGCCTTTCGTTTCCGCCACTCGCTCAGGACGAATCACCATGGTGTCGCATGCGGTTCTCGTCGGACTCAAGCACTGTCTACTTGGCATGGGCTGACCGCAAGTTCTATGCTGCCTGTCTCCCTTCAGAATCTGCAAGCTGTCAGGACATCTCGCTTGCCCAGGTTGCATTCTCAAGAATCGAGCACACGCCAAACCCGCTTTGGGAGTGGCTGGATGCCACAGGCCTGCCCCGTGAGTCTGAGCTCCATTTCCTTGCACAAAATTCCGCGTGGGTTTTGAACGACGATAAGACCTGGAACCAAATACACCTTCCCTCGCTGCCATTCAAAGAAATACAGAAAATCGCATATTCACCAAACGGGGCGCTAGTCGCAATAGTTCTTGGGCCTTTCATGAACGTTACAGGCCTGAACATTCAGATTCGAAGCATCCCAAGTTACAATCTGACTGCAACTCTACGAGACGATCAACACTCTACTGGTATATGGAAGCTTCAATTTCTCGATCACCTCCCCCACGTCCTTATCGCCTGTTCACGCCTCGGTTTCACATGCTGGGATGCAATGACCGGTCAAAGGGTTGGGCAATGCTTCTCTCAATTAGGCAGATTACTTGACCTTCATTCCTACGACAGCTCGGACTTCTTATGCCTTCTACAGTCTCATTCGCTGTCGATGTTGGTAGCCGTTCAACTCCGGGGATCTGATCTCCCAGAGAGGGTACAGCAGCTCTGTTTCCTTCCCCCCCACCTTTCGATTGGCTCAAAACTCAGTGTCCATCCCCTTCATCCGCACATCGTTGCTCTTTCGGCGCGCAGCGGAATTATGCAAATCGACATTTCCAATTGTTTGCCACCGTTTACTTTGTACTAGACTATCCTATATGTAACAACTTTATGACAACAGTGTTAGCATTACCATAGTTGTCCCCAGACTCACGTGAGGCGACGGGGATGTGCGACAGAGCATACATACTTGTTCTGCCCCAGTGTCATACACGTCCTAGCAGCCATAGGCTCAGGCGGCGACACCCCCGATGCTTCATCTAATCAATTGGTTATCTTGATTTTATCGCCGATTGATGCTTCCGCCATCCCGAAACGCGGATGCTGTAGGCATAGCAGTGTTGACACACAAAACCCGCAGCTCTTCCGTCTTACACCTATACCACATCCTTCCTCGATTCTTGAACGTCGAGTACGACGCAGCTGCTAGTGACGATGTTTGGAGGAGACGCTACAGGCTTGTTGGTGTGTTTTAATCTCCCGAACGAACGAACGAGCGGCTGATTCCATGGTCCAATAGTGAAAGCAAACCAAACAGAATTCTGAGAGCTGGGAGGTCATGCAACCCATCCGCTATAATTCCGTTGCTAGTAAGTGCCTCTTCTTCCTTTCGTAGGCTACCGACGGTGATATACTAACGACAAAGACATACAGCCTTCAACGCCGCCACATCTCTCATCAAGCATCTTTGACCTGCGCTGTGGATCTCGTTAAAAGTGTTGAAACTCTCAACGCTGGGTGCGTCTGTGAGCCTTACCCATTTTTGAGCGGCTCAATCTAATGATTTTGACTTACACAGAGTGCACACGACGACAACGACCGCCTCTTCCTTTCGAACACTCTCCCTCTTACACGGCGTCCATTCAGCAACATCCAGCAAGGCTGTCATATCGCGTTAACGCACCGCCCGCCCCTTCTGGCGTCCCGAATCCACCTGGCAGCGTTTTCAAGTTGCGGGTAGGGTTGCACGTCGTTGAACAGAAACGAGCCTGCGTCGCCCGTGTCCAGGGCAGGGCTCCTTGGGCCGCCATAGCCCGAGTTCACGTAGCCTTCCTCCATCTGTACCGGTATACTTGAAGGGTTTACATGCCAGCTCAAGAGCGCGATCTGCTTCCTACAACCACCGTCACCACCAATCTCAACGACAGCCGGAGAGGAAGATTCCTTCCGTTCGGGCCACCACATCTGGCGTTTCTCCCCTTCCTGACGCCCATCACCTCGATACGTCTGGGAAGCCAGTTCATCACTCGTCGCCGACTCCTCAGCGGGCACCGCAACAGTAGCCCAACCATTCACCTTAGTGCCAGACGCATCAGCCGACACGTTATCCTGCATTTAGTGGGAGCCTAACGTGGCCTTAGACCTCTTCAAACGCAGGAATATGCGGCCTACCGTCAGGGTTACCAGGAGCATTGGTCACGTCAGTGGGCTCCTTCGCAGCAATGACACCCTTTCTATTAACCTCGCACGCTGGTAGAGCGTGCAATGCGACGCGTTCCTCAGCCGCGGTCGACCTTCGTCAGTCACTCTGTATTCGAATCCTCCAAACCCCAGTCGGACTGACTCGTCGACATAGGTTTGGCTGGGATAGCACCAGCACCATTGCGGAGATGGTCAAGGCTCAAGCCCGAGCCCAAATCGAGCAAGGAGTAGGGAGTCATGGACGGATCCGTTGGGTTTTCAGCGACGCCTGAATCTGATGCTGGGATCGCCTTGGGTTGCTTCAGCCCGTCCAATGCACTACAGACCAGCTCACTCTTCCCCGCTTGATCACACGTCGCGAGAACAACACCAACCGCATCGCTTCCGCCTAACAGTGCTGCACGCCGAGTCTCCCTTCCACCTATCGTTGGTGTTGGGACCTTTACCATTGCTATGATGCGCGCCACCAGCATCAATCTGAGAGGACCGTTTCTTCGTTCAAGTCGTCGACATCCTTATCCGTGACACCATTACGCCCTTTGACACCCACCTGAACTGTAGCGCCCGAGCATAGTTCTGGATCTCGCCAAGCTTGAGATGGACAAGGTCGGGACTGTGTGTTACGTTGGTGGACCCGGCGGTATCCGGTCTACTGGGTCGGCAGGAGGGAGCAGTGGGGATGGATCTCATGGAGGATGCACCAGGGGGTCGTAGAGATGGCCACATACGGCTGTTGGTAGCGGGTGCCAGAGTTGCTGGGATGACCTTCCGGATGTTGCAGGATAGTTTCGTCAAGACTGTTGAATGAAGACGTTCAGTGATCTCTGAGTCGTCAGAGCTTTTGGACGAGAGCGACGGCATGTGTGAGTGTGTTGAGTGAGCTACATAGGCACCTCTTTGCAATGTTTACCAAGGTAGCGTTCAACATGGTACCAGCATGGGGGTCCCAGATTCAAGTTGTTGCGGCGCAGGTGGTAAATAGGGGCTTCGTGATGCCCCTATCTTCGGCTGCTCATGATCAGCGGGCGCTCGATGCTGGCTTGAACTAGGTCCACGACCATCGTTTCACTTGAGATACTGCAAGCCGGTTTTAACAGTCTGAATTCTGCCCGAGAATGTCATTCCTGAAGAAGGTGAATACATAAATATCGTTTACCCTCAAGTACGTACTGAATGCCGAGTTCTTCGTAGGTTGGCCGGAAGTTGGGTGCGAGGCGTAAAAATCGAGCTGAAGCACACGACGAAGCCACCTCACCCCCTGAAACGCGACACGAGGAAATAGAAGTACAGCCTGCAGGTGAAATCCGAGACATCGGCGACGTCTGCCCCGCACCTCTCGATGTGCGCCGCCCTAGCAAAGTTGATGCGGACGCAGAAAACCAGAGGCCATCCCAAAGTTTGTTTCGCTCTACTGATATTAGTGATTAATAACCAGAACCTGACGGTATGCAACAGTTCCACATCCAAACGACCAGAGACGTTATCCCGCAGACAACCAAATCTCTATCAGTGGAGGAACTTTCAATAACGCTGGGCGGGATGTCATCTCTCAAACGTATATCCATAGCCAATACATTAACGAAGGCGAGTCAAGTCGGGAACCACATTCAGTAACACGGGAGAACTCATCTGGCTCTCTCAGATCAATCAAACTCAAGTGATATCAAACTCTTCGACATGCTCAACCCTGTGCCTGCAGCGCACGACTGCGAGGTCGTCAGCAGCAAAGTATCGGAGTGCTTCGCGGGCACCCGCCAGCAGCTCCTACACGACATCGAAGCATGGCGAACAGCGGGATCGGTGCCCATCTTTATATTGGATGGCATCGCTGGCATCGGCAAGTCGACGATAGTGAAAAGTGTCTGTGCGCAAGCGGCTGCCGAGCGGTCCCTTGCTGCCAGCTGGTTCTTCTCTCGCGACGAACATGACAGGAAGACCACTCGTGGCTTTGTCAGGACTCTTGCATATCAACTTGCATCCCATCACCCCACCCTTCGTGAGCGCATCTCCGAGGTGCTGAAATCACAGCCCGATATTCTTCAAAAGGCCATTCGGATGCAGTTCGACGCATTGGTACACGAGCCCTTGCGGGGAGTGTTCGAGAACCAGAGCAAGACCCACACCATTTCCATCGACGCGATCGACGAGTGCAATCTCACAGAGGCTGTTGAACTCCTCTCCATCCTCTTGAACTCAATACCACAGCATCCCGCACTCCGACTCCTTGTTACCTGTCGACCCGAGCGACCATTCAGGTTGCTACTTCAGCAATACCAAGGACCTCGTGTGTTCCATTTACACGAAATCGAGAACTCGGTGGTTGAAGCAGACATTCGTCTGTACATCAACCACTGCCTCTCGCCAGCCCAGATCGACAAGGCACTCCCGGACCTACTGCCACCTCGCTGGCGCGCATCGCCCGAAGAGATAGCGGCCTTGGTTCAGATGGCTGGGAAGCTTTTCATCGTCGCATCGACCGCGATTAGCTTCATCTTGGATCCCTTGCGTCTTGCTCCTGCGAAGCAAATGGCCCATCTTTTGGATGCCAAGTCAGGAGCAGCATTGGTGGGTGAGCCCATGGACCACCTGTACATACAGGTTCTTCGTGCAGCTGTCCCCAAGCGTGTTGGCGATTGGTTTGACGACTATCAAGCTGTTGTTGGCTCGATTGTCGTGGCTGCCGACGTTCTCTCAACCCAGTCCCTTGCGTCGCTTTTGGACATGGATCGGAATGGAATTGTTGGAGCGCTGTCCCATCTCCACTCTCTGATAGCTCCTACACGCGATAGCGATGCTTTCCATGTTCACCACAAGTCCTTCCCCGATTTCGTAACGGACAAATCCCGATGTGCCATCGACTCTCGCTTCTTCATTGAGGCGTCGGCACGACACTTCCACCTTGCCCAGCACTGTCTTCGAATCATGCTCAAGCTGCTGAAGCAAAACATCTGCGAGCTACCGCGATCAGATTGGGATGTAGAATCAAGCAATTTACCCCCTGGTACCAAGGACCGCATACCCCCCGAACTGGCCTATGCCTGTTCCTACTGGGTCCTTCACTTGCGAGAAGGCCTGTCACACCTCATTGGCCGTGACGACGTTATTGAACAACTCAGGATCTTCGTGGATCAACATCTACTGTCCTGGCTGGAGGTCCTAGCGTGGACCAACCGGTTTGACACCGCATGGGGCGATGTTAACGTTCTGTCTGAAAGCATTGTGAGTGTACCGTATGGGTTACTTTGTGTCAGGATCTAACATTGGAACTATACCAGAAGAAGCTGTTCCCGGTGGGCAGTGAGGGAACCCTCTCGAATCTCGAGCACGTTGCCAGTGTACTTCGGGATCTTCTTCGATTTATTTCCTTTCACCCAGAACTACCACCGTGACGGCGCCTCCCAATGCATATCTACCTTTCTGCTCTGCCGTTCGTTCCGAGCCAGTCCAAAATACGACACTTGTATGCCAAGTCAACACCGAACGCCACACATTCTATCACTGTCGTCTCAGGGCTCGAGCAGCACTGGGACCCAATCTCTGTCACCTTCCGAGAATACACAAAGGGATTGGATTTGTCCCCTTGTGGCACCATGATTGCCACTCGCTCGAGCCGTGTTCGCCTTTACAACGCCAAATCAGGGCAGCTACTTCAGTCGCTCGGCTCGGAGATGTCAGTGGAAGACACAACGTATGCCTCTGTCGCATTTTCCTCAGACAGCTGCTACATCGCATCCACCACCTCATTCGGTGTTCAAATTTGGGATGTGGTTTCTGGGGAATCGGTTGGGAACTGCTGTTTCCCTGGTTCACCGCTCCCTGATGACTCTCAGTCCATGGACTATACACATTGGGGAGATGTATTCTATTGCTCATTGAAGCCCGATCGAATGCATGCCACCTCCCTTATCTTCACCCTTGATGGAACATCGATTGCTGCTGGAACAGCAGATGGAAGACTACTCATATGGAATATGGTGGAGCCCGAAGCGGTTCTGCTTCAAGTTGTGGATGATCCAAGCTCTAGTGATCCCTGTCGATGCCAGCCGGAAGGCGTTAGTATCCACTGTCTGGCTCATAGCATAGAGGGCCTTGTTGCGCTCCCTGATTCTCCCATTCTATTAGGTGTTACGCAGAGCGCCGTCATATTCTGGGATCGAATTACCCACAAGTGTTTGGAGACCATCCCCCGTTGTGCAGTTGGGGTTCGTGACCAAAGTAGATTAATCTCCCCACCCATTTCAGTCTCCCTTGATCAGGAGATGGTGGTCATCGATTGCGATCCCTTCCTCATCAGCATCTACTCCGTCCGCACTCAGCACCGTCTCTGCAACCTATCAGGCCACCAGGGCATTGTCACAACGACTGCCTTTGCGCCACATGACCACCTGTGTTCAGTGTCCGAGGACAGGACCGTTCGGCTCTGGGATGTCACCACTGCGAGTCAGTTAAAGTGCATACAGATAGCCGATGTGCTGAGACACTCCGTGTTTTCGGTGACACTGGGCACATTCATCCTCAGTCCCGAAAGTGCACGCCAGGGCAGGATGGTCAGGCTTGTTCACGACAAATGCATCGTCTTTGGACCCAGTCATTTCCGAGTAGAGGTATCCTGGGGCACCCAATTGGCAGTGGACGGTTCTACCATAGCATCGTATGACGGCACCTCCATTATGGCCGCGAACATATTGGATTTCATTGAAATAGATGCACACACCGACAGTCCTGAACTCTCCCAACCACGGAGATTTGGTTATCTACCCTCTGGCGAAGTTGTAGCGCTGCACTTGGTTAACGAGCTCGGGAGCCCTTTCCAGACTTTGGAAGTCACCGGGGTCGTAAACGTCACTATCAGGCAGTCGACCTTCGGACAAATTTCGCATGACATGTCTCGAGTGGCGATGATCGACAAGGAATCAGACCCTGGCACCCTATGGATCTACGACGTTCGCTCAGGGAGGCAAGAATTCCGCCTTCCCTTACCGCCAAT
The DNA here is from genome assembly GCA_020736565.1 of Coprinopsis sp. MPI-PUGE-AT-0042. Classification (NCBI taxonomy): domain Eukaryota; kingdom Fungi; phylum Basidiomycota; class Agaricomycetes; order Agaricales; family Psathyrellaceae; genus Coprinopsis; species Coprinopsis sp. MPI-PUGE-AT-0042. The sequence continues at coordinate 76,132 of JAHBOF010000237.1, read as the reverse complement.
TGACGCTAAGGACGCATCACCATGGTGTCGCATGCGGTTCTCGTCGGACTCAAGCACTGTCTACTTGGCATGGGCTGACCGCAAGTTCTATGCTGCCTGTCTCCCTTCAGAATCTGCAAGCCGTCAGGACGTCTCGCTTGCCCAGGTTGCATTCTCAAGAATCGAGGACACGCCAACCCCGCATTGGGAGTGCCTGCTAGCCAGGGGCCTACCCCGTGTGTCTACACTCCATTTTCTTACAGGAGGTTCCGCGTGGGTTTTGAACGACGATAAGACCTGGAATCAAATACACCTTCCCTCGCTGCCATTCAAAGAAATACGCAAAATCGCATATTCACCAAACGGGGCGCTAGTCGCAATATTTCTTACGCCTGCCATAGTTGCTGGCCCCATTGAAGGCGCGAACATTCAGATTCGACGGCTCCCAAATTACGATCTGATTGCAACTCTACGAGACTCTCGACACCTTACGTGGGACCTTCGATTTCTCGATCACCTTCCTCACATCCTTGTCGCCTGTTCGTACATCGGATTTACGTGCTGGGATGCAACGACCGGTCAAAGCCTTGGACAATGCTACTTCCAGTCCGAGGGCTTAAGTGCCTGCCATGCCTACAATGGCTCGGACTTCTTATGCTTGCTAGAGCGACACTCAGCGCTGTCGGTGTTGCTAGCCGTTCAGCTGCGGGGACCTGACCTCCCGGCGAGGGTCCAGCAGCTTTGTTTCCTTCCCGACCACCTTTCGGCTGCATCTGGTCTCAACGTCAATCCCCTCCACCCGCACATCGTCGCTCTCTCTACCCGATCCGGTATTATGCAAATTGACATTTCCAGGTGTCCGCTGCCGTTTACTTTGTAAGAATCATTTGTACTATTTATTACGTCTGACGTATGGACCCTTCGATACCACCGAGAATGCTGCAACTGTACTGTAGCTATGAATCTGTATGATCCATGGACTTCTATGCTCCAAGCCTGTGGATGCCTTGTCATGGTTCAACATACTTCGAAATCACCAAGGTATGGCGCTGGTCTTCTACAGTGGAGATATCCGCAAACCGGGGATTCACCAATGGTGTTTCAATAAAGGTGAACACGAGGTTTGCCTCGCTCAGGCTCCCATCGCCTTCCATAATTCGTGATGGCACAGTAATGAACGTTAGTTCCTCGAAAAATAGTAGGTACAACTGGTACAATGACCACCCACAGCGAGCAGCGTCTAGACCGGGTAGTACTGAAACCTGTGGAGAGTGGAGTGATGGAACTCTAGGTCGCAATATACCAGCGAACATATTGAGAAATAGAAGGGTACTCACGATGAGACGTTGAAGAGAAACTGTTGGATGGGGAGACCTTGTGGGGAACGACAACTTGCAGGAACTTCCAGATGGGGTTTGTGAGTGTTGGGAACTTATATTAGAGTGAGCTTCTGGATAATTCGTGGGTACATTCGGGGTCGGCCTATGACTGTTTCGCATTCACGTTACGGGCGCTTAAAGTTGGATGTTGCAATCAACACCCTTGTCCAACTCTGGCCGAATTTCTGCTCAGTATCAGTGTGATGCAACCCATCTCAGGTACCCATGACATCCCTCTGAAGCTTTAAACACCTTCACCTTGAAGCTGCGTAAAATCCTAGCATTTCTAGGTATGCATGAGCCATGTTGGCTAAAGGCCTGTGGGAGGGTTGATGGGTATGAGATCAGGTCGTGCCCACATGATGAATCAGAGTGAGTCCCTGTGACTTGAGCCATTATGCATGACAGCCCATCGTGAAGGAGAGGTTGGGATGGCCCGAAAACGAGCTGCAAAGGGCACACAAGCGCCGAATGATCTCATCTAATCAGTTGGTTATCTTCATCTTATCAGTGATTGATGCTCCCGCCATCCCCAACGTGGATGCTGTAGCCATAGCAGTGTTGACATACAAACCCGCAGCCCTTCCGTCTTGCACCTATCCACATCCTTCCCTCGATTCTTCGACGTCGAGTACGGCGTAGTTGCTAGCCACAATGTTTGGAGGAGGTGCTACGAATCCCTATGGCGAGATTGTCGGTGCATCCGAACCTCTCGAATGAACGAACAAACGAACGTCTGATTCCATGGTCCAATAGTGAAAGCAACAGACGGAAGCCAACCAGAATTCTGAGAGTTGGGGGTCATGCAAAACATCTGCTATAATTCCATAGCTGGTCAGTGGCTTTTCTTCCTTTTCCTGGTTACTGACATTGATATACTAACTTCGAAGACGTAGAGCTTTGAACGTCACCACATCTGTTGTCAAATCTTTTGACCTGGATGGGGGGATCTCGTCTAAAGTGCTTGTGTTCATAAAATTAAGTTAGCCAGTTTCGCCCGTGCGAAGGGGCTCGTCAGGAGGCTTAACCGCTACCCCAACTGGCTGCGTTTGGACTGTAAGGACTTCCCAGCTTGGGGGGTACCTGGGGATTCCGCCATGTGACTGATGATGCGAAGCCGTCACATGGCTTGACCCTGGAAGGTGTGGGTAGACTAATTGGGTTTCATCTGGCGCATCCTGCCATATTTAGACTTCGGGCGCGTGCGCGCTTCCCGAAGCCGATGACGACCTCCTGATGGGATCACTCCCAACCGAAGGATTTTTCTCGTCCCCAGTCCAGTGCGTCGGTTCGAAGACCGCTTCGAACCCAAAGAGCCGACTAGCCACGATCTCCGAGGATCACGGAGCAAAGTATGGTCTTTGAGCGAAGGGCGCCCGTAGGGCTTGAACCCGCAGCCAAAGAGCGTCTTTGAGCTCTATGGATTGTTGAATGACTGGGTCTAATGATTTTGGCGTGTACAGGCTGCACACGACGACGGCCACCACCTCTTCCCTTCGACCACCCCCCTTTCTCCCTCTTCCTCCTACACGGCGTCCCTTCAGTAACGTCAAGTAGGGGTGGAATTGTCTGTTAACGCGCCACCAACCCCTTCTGACCTACCGCATCCACCTGACGGTGTTTCCAATGTTGCGGTAGGGGTAGCATCTGTAGTGTGGTACATCATCGAGCAGCAACGAAACTGCCTAGTCCATGTCCTTCGCAGGGCTCCTTGGACTGCCATAGCGCGAGTTCGCATGGCCATCGTCCTTTGCTACCGTTGAAATGGCTGGGTTTTGATGCCTGCTCAAGAGCGCACGATCTTTGTCCTACGGCCGCCTCCGCCACCCGCATCGATAGGAACTAGGGAGGGAGGAAGGTGATTTCCGTACGGTCCACCACACCTCTTGCGTTCCTCCCCTTGCTCTACGCCATCACCTCGATGTATCTGGACAGCTTGGTAATCGCGAGTCGCAGACTTCTCAGCGGGTACCACCGCAACAACCCCACCATTCACCTCAGTACCAGACGCCTGAAGATGGTTTTGCTGCGATAAGACCAGCATCATCGTCAGCATCCATCGTAGCAACTGCACCGCGCAGATGGTCTCAAGCCCAACTCAAGGAAGGAACAAAGAGTCACTTGGTTTCTCTGCGTCGCTCGAACGTGAAGACGATCTCGGCATGATTCCCCGTCAGCCGTATAACGCACAGCACAAGCCCAGCTCTCTCGACCCCCCCTGATCACATTCACTGCAACATGAAAGCAGCGGCAGGAGCTTGCATCGCTTCCACCTGCCGATGCTATGCGCGAAGCGTTTCCGCCAAATGTTGGTGTTGGCGACCGTACCATCGCTATGATTGGCGGCGTCGGCGTTATCCTCGAGAGGGGCCGCTTCCTTGTTCACGTCGTTGAGATCCTTAACCGTAATCCGTCTATGCCCTTCCACACCCACCTGAACTGTAGCGCCCGAGCATAGGTCCTGTATCTTGCGTAGCTTGAGATGGACAAGGTCGGGGTGGTGTGTTGTGTCGGTGGAGCTGGCGGTATCGTGCCTTTTGCGTCGGGGCGAGGGAATAGTGGAGATGGATCCGTGGAGGATGCACTGGAGATCGTGACGATGACCACATAAAGCTAGGAGGAGCGTGTGGTAGAGTAACTGACCTCCCGGGTGTTGTAGGATAGTTTCGTCGTGACGGTTGAATGAAAATGTTCAGTGACCTACGAGTCGCCAGAGCTTTTGGACGAGAGCGACGGCATGTGCGAGTGTGTTTGAGTTAGGTCCATAGACATCTCTTTGCACTATCTACCAAGGTAGGCTTCAAGATGGTACTACAGCATGGGACGATCGTCCCGGATTCACGTCGTTGCGGCGCGGGTTGTAAATAGGGGCTTGGCGATGCCCTTATCTTCTCTCGCTCATGATCAGCGGGCGCTTGATGCTGGCTTGAACCTGGTCCACGACCATCGTTTCCTCGAGATATTGCGAGCCTGTTCTAAGAGTCTAAAAGAATGTCATTTCTGAAGAAGGTGAACATCTAAAGATCGTTTACTATGGTCAAGTTCCTACTAAACGCTGAACTCTCGGTAGGTTGGGCGGAAGTTGGGTGCAAAGCGTAAAAACCGAGCTGGCGAAGAAGTCGCTCCGCCCCCTGAACCTCGAGGCAATGAAATAGAGGCTTTAGGCGAGACTCGAGGTATCCGGGACGTCCGCCGAGCCCTTCTGGATATTTCTCGCCCTCTGACTGAAGCGGAAGTACAGAACAAAGGGGAAGCCCAAAGTATGGTTCGATACCGCATGGGGCGATGTGAGCCTCCTTTCCGAAAGCATTGTGAGTGCGTAGTGCGGATTTCTTTGTCTCAGGATCTGACATAGGAACTATACCAGAAGAAGCTACTCCCAGTGACCGGGGAAGGAACCCTCTCGAACCTCGAGCACGTCGCCAGTGTGCTTCGGGACCTTCTTCGCTTTATTTCCCTTCACCCGGAACTACCACGACGCCTCCCGATGCATATCTACCTTTCCGCTCTGCCGTTCGTTCCGAGCGAGTCCAAAATACGACACTTGTATGCCAAGCCAGCGTCGAACGCCACACTTTCTATTGCGGTAGTTTCAGGGCTCGAGGAGCACTGGGACCCAATCTCTGTCACCTTCCGAGAGAGCTCTATGGCGATCGATATGTCCCCTTGTGGCACAATGGTTGTCACCCGCTCGAGCCATGTTCGCCTTTACAATGCCAAATCAGGGCAGCTACTTCAATCATTCGGCTCGGAGATGTCACTGGAAGACACTACGTATGCCTCTGTCGCATTTTCCTCAGACAGCCGCTACATCGCATCCACCACCTCATTCGGTGTTCAAATTTGGGATGTGGTTTCTGGGGAATCGGTTGGGAACTGCCGTTTCCCTCATTCACCACTCCCTGATGGCTCTAGGGGCACGTACGCGATACATTTCGAACGGGAATTCTATTTCGCGTTGAAGCCCGATCGAATGCATACCACCTCCCTTATCTTCACCCTCGATGGAGTGTCAATCGCTGCCGGGACAGCAGATGCAAGACTACTCATATGGAATATGGAGGAGCCCGAAGCGGTTCTGCTTCAGGCTGTGGAGGATCAAAGCTCTAGTCATCCCTGTGGATGCCTACCGGAAAGCTTTGATGTGGGTTGCCTAGCTCACAGGATAGAGGGCCTCGTTGCACTCCCTGATTCGCCCATTCTACTGGGGGTTACGCAGAGTGCGGTCATCTTCTGGGATCGAATTACCCACAAGTATTTACAGACCATCCCCCGTTGTGCGGTTGAGGTTCGTGACCGACGTGGATCAATCTCCCCACCCATTTCAGTCTCCCTCGATAAGGAGATGCTGGTCATCGATTGTGATCCCTTCCTCATCAGCATATACTCTGTCCGCACTCAGCACCGCCTCTGCGACCTATCCGGCCACCAGGGCATTGTCACAACCACTGCCTTTGCGCCACATGACCACCTGTGTTCGGCGTCCGAGGACATGACCGTTCGGTTCTGGGATGTCACCACTGCTAGCCAGTTAAAGTGCATACATATAGCCTATGTGCTGATACACTCTGTGTTTTCGGTGACACTGGGCACGTTCATCCTCAGTCCCGAAAGGGCAAGCCAAGGCAGGATGGTGAGACTTGTTCGCGATGAATGCATCGTCTTTGGACCCAGCCATTTCCGAGGAGAGGTACCTAAGGGCCCCCAACTGTCAGTGGACGGTTCTATGATAGCATCGTACGACGGCACCTCCATTAAGGTCACAAACATATTGGATTTCATTGACATGGCTGCACACACTGACAGTCTTCAAATCTCCCAATCACCCATATTTGGTTATCTACCCTCTGGCGAAGTTGTAGCACTGCACTTCGTTGAAAAGCTCGGGAGCCCTTTGCGGACTTCAGATGCCGGGTTAATCAATGTCACTTTTAGGCGGTCGACCTTCAAAGCAATTTCGCAGGATATGTCTCGAGCAGCGATTATCGACGAGGAAATAGACCCTGCCAGCCTACGGATCTACGACGTTCGCTCTGGGAGGCAGGAGTTCTGCTTTACCTCGCCTCCCCTTGACGCTATGTATGAACCCCCACGATGGCACCACGTGTGTTTTTCGTGGGACTTCAGCACTGTGTACTTGGAACAACATGGCGGCAATTTCTACGCTGCATCCCTCCCTTCAGTTTCCACAAGTCGTCACGACGTTTCACCTCACCAGGTAGCATTCTCAAGAATTGAGGACACGCCAACCCCGCATTTCGAGTGCCTAGAAGCCACGGGCCTACCCCGTGCGTCTGAACTCCATTTCCTTGCAGAAGATTCCGCATGGGTTTTGAACGACGAGAGGACCTGGAACCAAATACGCCTTCCTGCGCTGCCGTTCGAAAAAATACACAAAATCGCATATTCACCAACTGGAGCGCTGATCGCAATAGTCCTTACGCATCCCACGGTCACAAGCCCCATCGACGGCATGAATATTCAGATTCGACGCCTCCCAAATTACGATCTGATTGCAACTCTACGAGACCATCGACACTTTATGTTGGAGCTTCGATTTCTCAATCACCTGCCTCACATACTTGTCGCCCGTTCGTACTTCGGCTTTACATGCTGGGATGCAACGACTGGTCAAAGCCTTGGACAATGCCATTTCCAGTCCGAGCGCTTAAGTGACTGCCATGCCTACAATGGCTCGGACTTTTTATGCTTGCTACAGCATCACTCGGCTCTGTCGGTGCTGTTAGCTGTTCAACTACGGGGACCTGGTCTCCCGGCGAGGGTCCAGCAGCTTTGTTTCCTTCCCGACCACCTGTCAGTTGAGTCAAGTTTCCGTGTCAATCCCCTCCGTCCACACATCGTCGCTCTCTCTACGCGATCCGGGATTATACAAATCGACATTTCCAAATGTCCACTCCCGTTTACTTTGTAGATATCATTTTGTGCTATTTATTGCGCCTGGTAAATGGACCCTTCGATAACTATTAACATCAAGAATGCTGCAACTGCACTATGGATATGAATATGTATGATCTATGGCCTTCTATCCCGCAGACCTTGTGTCGTGGTTCAACATACTTCGAAGCCAACAACGCATGGCACAGATCTTCTACCGCGGAGAAATCCCCACATCGGCGATTTCGCTAACGATGTTTATGGAGTTTTCATGAGTGAAATGGCTAACGACTGGCTGCGCTGTGGCGTCCAGATCATGCGTTTCTAGCAATGATCACAGGGGTGAACACAACGCTTACCTCGCTCAAATTCTGGGGAGGGGCTCTTATCACTTTCCACGAGTCGTGGTGGCCTAGCACTGAATGTTATTTCCTCAAAATATATAGAAGATACAACTGGTAAATGACCACCCACAGCCAACAATGTCTAGACATATTGTGGCAAACTCGTCAACGCTCTTCACCATCCAGGCTGGGTGGCGCTAAAAAATGTGAAGAGTGGAGTGATGGAACTCTAGATAGTGAGTATATTGAGAAGTAGAAGGGTACTCACGATGAGACATTACATAAAGAGAAACTGTCGGATAGGAAGACCTTGTGAGGTACGGCGACTTCCTGGACCTTTCGAAAGGGAGAACGAGCGTATTTGAGTGTTGGCACTTTGTCCGAGCAGTCCATTGTGGAGGAGAGGTCGGCAAGCCCTCAACGAGGTGCAAGGCTCACAAGCGCCGAATGATTTCATCTAATCAGTCGGTTATCTTCATCTTATCAGCGATTGATGCTCCCACCATCCCCAACGCGGATGCTGTAGCCATAGCAGTGTTGACATACAAACCCGCAGCCCTTCCGTCTTGCACCTATACCACATCCTTCCTTGATTCTTGAACGTCGAGTATGACGCAGCTAGCAGCGACGATGTTTGGAGGAGGCGCTATGAACCCCTATGGCGAGGGTGCATCCTAATCTCTCGAACGAACGAACGGCTGGTTCAATGGCCCAATAGTGAAAGCAACAGACGGAAGTCAACCAGACTTCTGAGAGCTGGGGGTTATGCAAAAAATCTGCTATAACACCAGTGGGTCAGTGGCTCTTCTTCCTTTTCCAGGCTACTGACGATGCGTAGAGCTTTGAACGCCATCACATCTGTCGTCAAATCCTTTGACCTGCGTTGGGAGATCTCGTCCAAAGTGCTCGTGTTCATAACGCTAGGTGCGTCTTTGAGCTCTATGGATCGTTGAGCGACCAAGTCTAATGATTTGGCACGCACAGACTGCACACGACGACCGCCACCTCTTCTCCTCGACTACTCCCTTTCTCCTTCTTCCTCTTACACGGCGCCCCTTCAGTAACGTCGAGGAGGGTTGTCATTGTCCGTCAACGCTCCACCGACACCTTCTAACCTACCGCCTTCACCAGACAGTCTTTTAAACGTTGCGGTAGGGGTAGCGTCTGTAGTATGGTGCATCATCGAGCAGCAACAAAACTGCGTAGCCCGTGTCCATCGCAGGGCCCCTTGGACTGCCATAGCGCGAGCTCACATGGCCTTCCTCCTTTGCTACCACCGAACGCGCGGGGTTTTGACGCCTGTTCAAGAGTGTACGATCTGCGTCATACAACCGCCCCCGCCACCAATATTAACAGGAGCCAGGGAGGCAGGAAGGTACCTTCGGTACGGTCCACCGCACCTCTGGTCTTCCTCCCCTTGCTGAACGCTATCACCTCGATGCATGCGAACAGCAAGATCACAACGAGTCGCAGAGTCCTCAGCGGGTACCGCCGCAACAGCCCCACCGTTCACCTCAGCGCCAGACGTCTACGAGAGGTTTTGCTGCAGCAGCACCAGCACGATTGGCAGCACCCATCATGGCGACCACACCGCCCAGACGATCCAGGCTCAATCTCACACCCAACTCGAGGAAGGAAGGAAGAGTCAGTTGGATGGGTCTGCTGGTTTCCCACCGTCACCTGAGCGTGAAGACGATCTCGGCATGGGTTCCCTTCAGCCCGTATGACGGACAAGACAAGACCGACTCGCTCTACCCCCCTGATCACATTCACCCCAACGTGCAGATGATGGCAGGACCTTGCATCGCTTCCGCCTGCCGATGCTACACGTCAAGCGTACCTTCCACTTAATGTCAGTGTTGGTGCCTTTACCATCGCTATGGTCTACGCCGCCAGCGTTATCCTCAAGAAGGCCGTTTCTCCATCCAAGGCGTCAGCATCCTTCCCATACGTGGTCCCTACGTCTCTTCCTCACCCAGCCCAACTTTAGCGTCTGAGATCTGAGCATTGGTGCCGCATCTTGCGTAGTCGAGATCGGGACGGCGTGGTGTATTGGTGGACCTGGCGGAATCGTATCAACTGCGTCGGCAGGAGGGAATAGTGGAGATGGATCTGTGGAGGATGCGCTGGGAGATTGTAGAGGTGGCTACACATGGCCGTTGGTAGCGGGTAGCAGAGTCACTGGGCTGCCCTTTCGGATGTTGCAGAATAGTTTCGTCGCGACTGTTGAATCAAGACGTTCTCTGACCAGAGCTTTTGGACAAGAGCGAGGGCATACGCGAGTGTGTTCGACTGAGGTACATAGGCATCTCTTTGCAATGTCTACGAAGGTAGGGTTCAAGGTGGTACCAGCATGGGGTCCCGAATTCAAGTTGTTGCAGCGCGGTGTGAGATAGGGGCATCTCCAAGCCCCTATCTTCACCTGCTCATGATCAGCGGGCGCTTGATCTGGCTTAAACCGAGTCTACGACCATCGTTTCTTCGAGGTACTGCAGCCTGTTCTATAAGCTTAAATCCCGGCTGAGGATGTCATTCCTGAAGAAGGTGAACACCTAAAGATCGTTTACTATGATCAAACTCGTGCTGAGTGCTGAACTCTTGGTAGGTCGGCAGGAAATTGGGTGCAAAGCGTAAAAACCGAGCTGGCGAAGAGGTCACTTCGCCTCCTCAACTGCGAGGCGAGGAGATAGACTCGGAGGCTTCAGGCGAAACTCAAGGTATTAGCAACATCCGCCGAGCCCCTCTGGATGTGTCGCGCCCTCTGGCTGAAGCCGAAGTACAAGACAAAGGAGAAACGGAAAGTTCGTTTCCTTTCCATGATATCCTTCATGATTGTGCGGAATCTAACCTTATTGAAAAGGTTCAGAGCGCAAAGAGGACCATCCTCATTCAGAGGCCAACCAAATCTCTATCAGCGGCGGAACTTTCAATAACGCTGGCCGAGATATTATCTCACATCAAACGAATATCCAGAATCAGTACATTAATGAAGGCAAGTTGATTTTGGACCTGCATTGTTTATCGCATGAGAACTCATTTTAATCTCTCAGACTCAAGGAATACCAATCTCTTCGAGGTGCTCAACCCTGTTCCTGCAGCGCACGACTGCGAGGTCGTCAGCAGCAAAGTAACGGAGTGCTTCGCGGGCACCCGCCAGCAGCTCCTACACGACATCGAGACCTGGAGGACAACAGGCTCGGTCCCCATCTTTATCTTGGATGGCATCGCCGGCATCGGAAAGTCGACGATAGTCAAGACTGTCTGCGCACAAGCCGGTGCCGAGCAGTCCCTTGCTGCGAGCTGGTTCTTCTCTCGCGATGAACAGGACAGGAAGACCACTCGAGGCTTCGTTCGAACCATTGCCTATCAACTTGCGTCGCATCATCCCACCCTTCGCGATCGCATTTCCGAGGTGCTGAAAGCCCAACCCGATATTCTTCAGAAGGCCATTCGGATGCAGTTCGACGCATTGGTACATGAACCCTTGCAGGGAGTGTTCGAGAACCAGAGCAAGACCCACACCATCTCCATCGACGCCATCGACGAGTGTAATCTCACAGAGGCCGTTGAACTCCTCTCCGTCCTCTTGAACTCGATACCACAGCACCCTGGGCTCCGACTCCTTGTTACCTGTCGACCCGAGCGACCATTCAGGTTGCTACTTCAGCAATACCAAGGACCTCGTGTGTTCCATCTGCACGAAATCGAGAACTCGGTGGTTCAAGCAGACATTCGTCTGTACATCAACCACTGCCTCTCGCCAGCCCAGATCGACAAGGCACTCCCTGACCTACTGCCACCTCGCTGGCGTGCATCACCCAATGAGATAGAGGCCTTAGTTCAGATGGCCGGGAAGCTTTTCATTGTCGCATCGACTGCGATCAGCTTCATCTTGGATCCGTTACGTCTTGCCCCTGCGAAGCAAATGGCCCAGCTCTTGGATGCCAAGTCAGGAGCAACATTGGCGGGTGAACCCATGGACCACCTGTACATACAGGTTCTTCGTGCGGCTGTCCCCAAGCGTGTTGGCGATTGGTTTGACGACTATCAAGCTGTTGTTGGCTCGATTGTCGTGGCTGCCGACGTTCTCTCAACCCAGTCCCTCGCGTCGCTTTTGGACACGGATCCGAATGGAATTGTTGGAGCGCTGTCCCATCTCCACTCTCTGATAGCTCCTACACGCGACAGCGGTGCTTTCCACGTTCACCACAAGTCCTTCCCGGACTTTGTGACTGACAAGTCTCGATGCGCCATCGACTCTCGCTTCTACATTGAGGCATCGCCACGACACTTCCACCTCGCCCAACACTGTCTTCGAATCATGATCAAGCTTCTGAAGCCAAACATCTGCGAGCTACCACGCTCAGAGTGGGACGTAGAATCCAGCAACTTGCCTTCTGGCACTATCAAGGACCGGCTTCCCCCGGAGGTAGCCTACGCATGTGCATACTGGATCCTTCACATGCAAGAAGGCCTACCCCACCTCATTAACCATGGCGATGTTATTGACCAGCTCAAAATCTTCGTTGATCGACATCTTCTGTCCTGGCTGGAGGTCCTGGCATGGACCAACCGGTTCGACACTGCATGGGGCGATGTTAGTGTTCTGTCTGAAAGCATTGTGAGTGTACCATATGGGTTCCTTTGTTTCAGGATCTAACATTGGAACTATACCAGAAGAAGCTGTTCCCAGTGGCCAGTGCGGGAACCCTCTCCAATCTCGAGCACGTTGCCAGTGTACTTCGGGACCTTCTTCGATTTATTTCCTTTCACCCAGAACTACCACGGCGCCTCCCAATGCATATTTACCTTTCCGCCCTTCCGTTCATTCCGAGCGAGTCCAAAATACGACACCTGTATGCCAAGTCAGTGTCAAACACCACACATTCTATTGCTGTTGTTTCAGGGCTCGAGCAGCACTGGGACCCAATCTCTGTCACCTTCCGAGAAAGACCGGAGGCAATGGATTTGGCCCCTTGTGGCACCATGATTGCCACTCGCTCGAGCCGTGTCCGCCTTTACAACGCCAAATCAGGGCGGCTACTCCAATCACTCGGTTCGGAGATGAAACGCACTGAGTATGCCACTGTCGCATTTTCCTCGGACAGCCGCTACATTGCATCCACCACCTCATATGGTGTCCAAATTTGGGATGTGGGTTCTGGTGAATTGGTTGGGAACTGCCGTTTCCCTGGTTCACCTCTCCCCAATGACTCTGGGTCTGCGCGCTGGCTAATTTGGCCCGGGGAACATAGCGTCCATCACGCATTGAAGCCCGATCGAATGCATGCCACCTCCCTTATCTTCACCCCCGATGGAGCATCGATCGCTGCGGGGACAGCAGACGGAAGACTACTCATATGGAATATGGTGGAGCCTGAAGCGGTTCTGCTTCAAACTGTGGACGATCAAAGTTCCAGTCATTCCTGTGGATGCCGGCCGGAAGGACTTGATGTCGCTTGCCTGGCTCACAGGGTAGAGGGCCTTGTTGCACTCTCTGATTCGCCCATTTTATTGGGTGCTACGCAAAATGCGGTCATATTCTGGGATCGAACCATCCACAAGTGTTTGGAGACGATCCCCCGTTGTGCAGTTGAGGTTCGTCGCCGACCTGGATCAATCTCCCCACCCATTTCAGTCTCCCTCGAAAAGGAGATGTTGGTCATCGATTGCGATCCTTTCATCATCAGCATATACTCTATCCGAACTCGACACCGTCTCTGCAGCCTATCAGGCCACCAGGGCAGAGTCACAACCACTGCCTTTGCGCCACACAACCACTTGTGTTCAGCGTCCGAGGACATGACCGTTCGGCTCTGGGATGTCACCACTGCTAGTCAGTTAAAGTGCATCCAGATAGCCTATGTGCTGGTACACTCTGTGTTTTCGGCGACACTGGGCACGTTCATCCTTAGTCCCGAAACGGCAAGCGAGGGCAGGATGGTCAGGCTTGTTGACGATGAATGCATCGTCTTTGGACCCAGTCATTTCCGAGGAGAGGTATCCTGGGGCCCCCAACTGGCAGTGGACGGTTCTACCATAGCATCGCATGACGGCACCTCCATCATGGCCGCGAACATATTGGATTTCATTGAAATAGATGCACACACCGACAGTCCTGAACTCTCCCAACCATCCAGATTTGGTTATTTACCCTCTGGCGAAGTTGTAGCGCTGCACTTGGTTAACGAGCTCGGGAGCCCTTTCCAGACTTTAGAAGTCACCGGGGTCGTAAACGTCACTATCAGGCAGTCGACCTGCGGAGAAATTTCGCATGACATGTCTCGAGCCGCGATAATCGACAAGGAGTCAGACCCTGGCACCCTATGGGTCTACGACGTTTGCTCAGGGAGGCAGGACTTCCGCCTTACCTTACTGCCACTTGACACTCCGGTAGAACCACGATGGGATCGCGTGCGGTTCTCGTGGGACTCCAGCACTATCTACTTGGAACGGGCTGACGGCAAGTTTTATGCTGCATTTCTCCCTTCAAAATCTGGAAGTCGTCAGGACGGCTCGCTTGCCCAGGTTGGATTCTCAAGAATTGCGGACACAACCACCCTGCATCAGAAGTATATGGAAGCCACGGGCCTACCCCATGTGTCTAAACTCCATTTTCTCGGAGAAGATTCCGCATGGGTTTTGAACGACGATAAGACATGGAGCCAAAGACGCCTCCCCTCGCTGCCATTCGAAGAAATAGACAAAATCGCATATTCACCAAATGGGGCGCTAGTTGCAATAGTTCTTGCGCCTCACGTCGTTGAAGGCCCCATTGAAGGCATGAGCATTCAGATTCGACGGCTCCCAAATTACGATCTGATTGCAACTCTACGAGACCATCGATACTTTATATGGAAACTTCGATTTCTCGATCACCTTCCTCACATCCTTGTCGCCTGTTCGGACATCGGTTTTACATGCTGGGATGCAATGTCTGGTCAAAGGGTTGGGCAATGCTTCTCCCAATTCGCCACCTTATGTGACCTTCATTCCTACAACAGCTCGGACTTCTTATGCCTTCTACAGTCTCATTCGCTGTCGATGTTGGTAGCTGTTCAACTCCGGGGATCTGATCTCCCAGAGAAGGTACAGCAGCTCTGTTTCCTTCCCCCCAACCTTTCGGTTGTCCCAAAACTCAGTGTCAATCCCCTTCATCCGCACATCGTTGCTCTTTCGGCGCGCAGCGGAATTATGCAAATCGACATTTCCAACTGTTCGCTACCGTTTACCTTGTACTAGACTATCATATATGTAACAACTTTATGACAACAGTGTTAGCATTACCATAGTTGTCCCCAGACTCGCGTGAGGCGACAGGGGAGCATACATACTTGTTCTACCCCAGTGTCATACAGGTCCTAGCAGCCATAGGCTCAGGCTGCGACGCCCCCAATACTTTATCTAATCATATCTTGATCTTATTGTCGATTGATGCTCCCGCCATCCCCAAACGAGCTGTCAGAACAGTGTCGACACACAGAACCCGCAGCCCTTCCGTCTTGCACCTATACCGCATCCTTCCTCGATTCTTTAACGTCGAGTACGACGCAGCTGCTAGTGACGATGTTTGGAGGAGACGCTACGAGCCTGTTGGTGTGTTTTAATCTCCCGAACGAACGAACGAACGAACGAACGAACGAGCGGCTGATTCCATGGTCCAACAGTGAAAGCAAACCAACCAGAATTCTGAGAGCTGGGAGGCCATGCAACCCACCCGCTATAATTCCGTTTTTATTAAGTGCCTCTTCTTCCTTTCGTAGGCTACCAACAGTGATATACTGACGACAAAGACATACAGCCTTCAACACCGCCACATCGCTCGTCAAGCATCTTTGACCTGCGCTGTGGATCTCGTCCAAAGTGTTGAAACTCCTAACACTGGGTGCGTCTGTGAGCCTTACGCGTTTTTGAGCTGCTCAATCTAATGATTTTGACTTATACAGATTGCACACGATCACAACGACCGCCTCTTCCCTTCGACCAACCCCTTTTCTCCCTCTCCCTCTTACACGGCGTCCCTTCGGTAACATCCAGCAAGGCTGTCATATTCCGTTAACGCGCCGCCTACCCATTCTGACCTCCCGAATCCACCTGGCAGCGTTTTCAAAGTTGCGGGTAGGGTTGTACATCGGTGAACAGAGACGAGCCTGCGTCGCCCATGTCCATGGCAGGGCTCCTTGGGCCGCCATAGCCCAAGTTCACATGGCCTTCCTCCATCTGTACCGGCGCACTTGAAGGGTTTACATGCCCGCTCAAGAGCACGATCTGCTTCCTATTACCACCATCACCACCAACCTCAACGACAGCCGGAGAGGAAGGTTCCTTCCGATCGGGCCACCACCTCTGGCATTTCTCCCCTTCCTGAAGCCCATCACCTTGATACGTCTGGGAAGCCAGTTCATCATTCGCCGCAGACTCCTCAGCGGGCACCGTAACAGTAGCCCCGCCATTCACCCCAGTTCCAGACGCCTCAGCCGACACTGTATCCTGCATATAGTGGCAACCGAAGGTGGCCCTAGACCTCTTCAAACGCAGGCATATGCGGCCTACCGTTAGGGTCATCAGGAGCAAGGATCACAGCAGCGGGCTCCTTCGCAGCAACAACAAGACCGCAGGCTTCTTTGCATTTGCCTCGCGCTCCGGTTCAGCCTACAATGCTACGCGTTCCTCAGCCGCAGTCGACCTCCGTCAGTCACTCTCTATTTGAATTTTCCAAACTCTAGTTGTACTGACTCGTCGATGTAGATTCTGCTGCCATAAGCGCAGCAACTCCGGGTTCAAATCAAGCAAGGAAGAGGGAGTCATGGACAGACCCGTTGGGTTTCTTGTGTCGCCTGAATCTGATGGTGGGATCAGCTTGGGTTGCTTCAGCCTGTCCAACGCACCACGGACCGGCTCACTCTACCCCGCTTGATCACACATCGCAAGGACGCTACCAGCAACATACATCGCTTCCGCCTGCCGGTGCTACACGCCAAACCTCTCTTCCACCTAACGTTGGTGTTAGAGTCGTTACCATCTCTATGATCTGCACCGCCAGCGTTATCCTCAAGAGGGCCGTTTCCTTGCTCAAGTCGTCGGCGTCCTTATCCGTGATCCCCCTATGCTCTTCTCCACCCACCTGAATTGTAGTGCCCAGGGATGGGTTCTGGATCTCGCGCAGCTCGAGATGGACAAGGTCGGGACAGTGTTTTACGTTGGTGGACCTGGCGGTACCAGGTGTACTGGGTCGGCGAGAGGGAATGGTGGATATGGGTCCGTGGAGGATGCACTGGGGAATCGCATAGATGGCCACATACGGCTGTTGGTAGCGGGTGCCAGAGTTGCTGGGATGACCTTCCGGGTGTTGCAGAATAGTTTCGTCGCGACTGTTGAATGAAGACATTCTGTGATCTCTGAGTCGTCAGAGCTTTTGGACGAGAGCGACGGAATGTGCGAGTGTGTTTGAGTGCGGTACATATGCACCTCTTTGCAATGTCTACCAAGGTAGCATTCAACATGGTACCAGCATGGGGGTCCCGGATTCAAGTCGTTGCGGCGCGAATGGTAAATAGGGGCTTGGTGATGCCCCTATCTTCTCTTGCAGCGGGCGCTTGATCTGGCTTGAACCGGGTCCACGACCTTCGTTTGACTTGAGATACTGCAAGCCGGTTCTAACAGTCTGAATTCTGCCCGAGAATGTCATTCCTGAAGAAGGTGAATACATAAAGATCGTTTACCCTCAAGTATGTACTGAATGCTGAGCTCTTGGTATTAGGTTGGCCGGAAATTGGGTGGAAAGCGTAAAAACCGAGCAGGTGAAGAAGCCATCTCGCCCCTTGAACCGCGAGGCGAGGAAGCAGATGATGCAGGCGAGACTCAAGGTATCAGCGACGTCCGCCGAGCCCTTCGGGATGTTTCTCGCTCTCAGGCTGAAGCGGAAGTACAGAACAAAGGGGAAACAGAAAGTTCGTTTCCTTTCCATGATATCCTTGATAATTATGGGGAATCTAACTTTATGGAAAAGTACCAAAGGGAAAAGAGGACCGTCGTTATCCAGAGGGCAGCCGAATCTCTATTAGCGGCGGAACTTTCAACAACGCTGGCCGGGACGTCATCTCTCAAACGTATATCCATAGCCAATACATTAATGAAGGTGAGTCGCATCGGGGACCAAGCTGCTTATCGCGGGAGAACTCATTTTTACTCGCAGAGCCAAGAGATAGTAGACTCTTTGAGGTGCTCAGTCCTGTTCCTGCAGCACACGACTGTGAGGTCGTCAGTAGCAAAGTATCGGAGTGCTTCGCGGGCACCCGTCAGCAGCTCCTACACGACATCGAGACATGGAGGACGACAGGATCTGTGCCGATCTTTATATTGGATGGCATTGCTGGCATTGGCAAGTCGACGATAGTCAAAACGGTCTGCGCGCACGCAGCTGCCGAGCGGTCCCTTGCTGCCAGCTGGTTCTTCTCTCGCGACGAACAGGACAGGAAGACCACTCGAGGGTTTGTCAGAACTCTTGCATATCAACTTGCGTCCCATCACTCCACCCTTCGTGAGCGCATCTCCGAGGTGCTGAAATCACAACCCGATATTCTTCAAAAGGCCATTCGGATGCAGTTCGACGCATTGGTATACGAACCCTTGCGGGGAGTGTTCGAGAACCAGAGCGAGACCCACACCATTTCCATCGACGCGATCGACGAGTGTAATCTCACTGAAGCCGTCGAACTCCTTTCTATCCTCTTGAACTTGATACCACAGCACCCTGGACTCCGACTGCTCGTTACCTGTCGCCCTGAGCGGCCGTTCAGACTGCTACTTCAGCAACATCAAGGACCTCGTGTGTTCTATCTCCACGAAATCGAGAACTCGGTGGTTCAAGCAGACATTCGTCTGTACATCAACCACTGCCTCTCGCCAGCCCAGATCGACAAGGCACTCCCGGACCTACTGCCACCTCGCTGGCATGCATCGCCTGACGAGATAGAGGCCTTGGTTCAGATGGCTGGGAAGCTTTTCATCGTTGCATCGACTGCGATCAGCTTCATCCTGGATCCACTACGTCTTGCCCCTGCAAAGCAAATGGCCCGTCTTCTGAATGTCAAGATGGGAGCGGGATTGGCGGGTAGCCCTATGGACCGCCTGTACATACAAGTTCTTTCTGCCGCCGTTCCAGAGCCTGTTGACGATTGGTTTGAAGACTACCAGGCCGTTGTTGGCTCCATTGTTGTGGCCGCCGACGTTCTCTCAGTCCAGTCTCTGGCTTCGCTGCTGGAAATGGAGCCAAATGGCATCGTCAGCACACTATCTCATCTCCACTCGCTTATAGCTCCTACACGCGACGGCGATGCTTTCCACATTCACCACAAGTCATTTCCCGACTTTGTTACAGACAAATCGCGATGCGCCATCGATTCTCGCTTCTTCATTCAGGCATCTGAACGCCACTCGCACCTAGCCCAGCAGTGCCTTGGAGTCATGCTCAAGATGTTGAAACAAAACATCTGCGAGCTACCGCGCTCAGATTGGGACATAGAATCAAGCGACTTGCCTCCTGGTACCAAGGACCGGATCCCCCCAGAACTGGCCTACGCTTGTTCGTACTGGATCCTTCACATGCGAGAAGGCCTGCCCCATCTCATTGGCCGTCCCAACGTCATTGACCAGCTCAAGATCTTCGTGGATCATCATCTACTATCCTGGCTGGAAGTCCTAGCATGGACCAACCGGTTCGACACCGCGTGGGGCGATATTAGCCTTCTATCTGAAAGCATCGTGAGTGCGCAGTATGCATTTCTTTGTCTCAGGATCTAACATTCAGCTATACCAGAAGAGGCTACTCCCAGTGGCTGGCGAAGGAACCCTCTCGAACCTCGAGCATGTCGCCAGTGTACTTCGGGACCTTCTTCGATTTATCTCCCTTCACCCAGAATTACCACGGCGCCTGCCAATGCACATCTACCTTTCCGCTCTGCCGTTTGTGCCAAGTCAGTCCAAAATACGACACTTGTATGCCAAATCAGCATCGAATACCACGCATTCTATTGCAGTCGTTTCAGGGCTCGAGCAGCACTGGGACCCAATCTCTGTCACCGTCCGAGAAAGACTTATGGCGATGGATTTGTCCCCTTGTGGCACCATGATTGCCACTCGCTCGAGCCGTGTTCGCCTTTACAACGCCAAATCAGGGCAGCTGCTTCAATCACTCGGTTCGGAGATGCGATATGCTTGGCATGCCTCTGTAGCATTTTCCTCAGACACCCACTACATTGCATCCACCACCTCATTCGGTGTCCAAATTTGGGATGTGGTTTCTGGGGAATTGGTTGGGAACTGCTGTTTCCCTGGCTCACCTATCCCTGATGACTCTGAGTCCACGCACATGGTACATTGGGAAGAGAGTTCCTATCTTGCAATGAAGCCCGATCGAATGCATTCCACCTCCCTTATCTTCACCCCTGATGGAGCATCGATAGCTGCGGGGACAGCAGACGGAAGACTACTCATATGGAATATGGTGGAGCCTGAAGCGGTTCTGCTTCAAACTGTGGACGATCAAAGTTCCAGTCATCCCTGTGGATGCCCGCCAGAAGGACTTGAATACGATTGCCTGGCTCACAGGGTAGAGGGCCTTGTTGCACTCTCTGATTCGCCCATTTTATTGGGTGCTACGCAAAATGCGGTCATATTCTGGGATCGAACCATCCACAAGTGTTTGGAGACGATCCCCCGTTGTGCAGTTGAGGTTCATCGCCGACCTGGATCAATCTCCGGACAATAAGCCCACACCGGAAAGCCCCTGTTTATTGCGACAGATCCTGATCGCAATCGGGCGCTTGTTGACCGTGGACGGGATGCCTCGCCGGATTCGATCGGTGCCTAGGAGGCTGGCACTGGCTCAAGAGAGAGGAGGGGCAACGGAAAGGCAAGTAAAAGGTAAAAAGAACACTTTTTGCGTCTTAGCAGTGCCAGCCTAAAGCTCAGCAACCGTTATCAGTTCAGATTCTGCTGTACTATGTGAAAAGGACGAATAAATAATGACATTTGGTTGATAACAAGATGGGTACATCGTCTACACCTAGAGATACAAGGACGGTAACGAGCGTCGAAGGGGCCTAGGACACATTGTCCAGGTAGGTGAAAGATGGGAGCCAATGGGCGTCAAACGAGTGAGACTGTTGCACTGGTATGATAGAGGGAAGTGGGGTTGCTTGACGGACGCTGCTCAGCCGACGGAATGGTGGATCCGGTGGGAGGAAGGCGTTTGTGAATCGCAACGATAGGTTTGCTGCGTGAGATATCGTTCGTTGAATGAGATGGGGCGTCTGGTGGGCGGGACGTAGCCATGGATTGATGGTGATGGGCAGGGGAACCAGTCACCGAAGCAGATTGGGTGCGGCAGTAGGGATGCGACGATGGCGGCGACGATTTTCGGCGGGCAGGGAGAAGCGAATATGGAACGGGGTCCTGGCATAGGGAGATGGAGGATGTTTGCAGCAAGCATTGAGCTAACGGGCTCCGTTGACGCGACGACGACGGGATGCGTAGTGGTGGTTAGGAAGGAAGGATGGTCTGGAACTCCCTGTTGCTGAAAACTTTTCTAATAAAGCGCGAGATTCTGTACAATGGCCGGGTGCGGCGGTGGTTGCAGTGGCCAGGAGGAACCGTTACGGTGATGCGATAGAGTGAATGGGATGTGACGATGGTGGCGGTCAGGAAGGAAAAACAGTGGAAACTCACGTACCACAGCTACCGCTCCAATTCGCTCTCTCGACACCTGAATTCACTACCCCCTCCCCGTTGAATTCACCATTATCTCTCACCAAATCCATCATTCCTAGTCGCTTTGTAGCGCCAGTGGTCGTGCAATGGCGGGTGAGGCGTAGAAGATCTGCGTAATGGGGGCATGCGACAGTGGTGACGGTTAGGAAGGAAGGAAGAATGGGCCAGATTCCATGCAGGCTAGAACAACACGGCTGTCAGCCTCGATCGTTACGGTGGCCGGCCGGCGCCTAATGGACAAAAGCGCTGGTATATTACTATATAGGGACAGGGATCATTCGATCTTTCCGGTGTGAATCCAAAATCCTCAATCTCCCCACCCATTTCAGTCTCCCTCGAAAAGGAGATGTTGGTCATCGATTGCGATCCTTTCATCATCAGCATATACTCTGTCCGAACTCGACACCGTCTCTGCAGCCTATCAGGCCACCAGGGCAGAGTCACAACCACTGCCTTTGCGCCACACAACCACTTGTGTTCAGCGTCCGAGGACATGACCGTTCGGCTCTGGGATGTCACCACTGCTAGTCAGTTAAAGTGCATCCAGATAGCCTATGTGCTGGTACACTCTGTGTTTTCGGCGACACTGGGCACCTTCATCCTTAGTCCCGAAAGGGCAAGCGAGGGCAGGATGGTCAGGCTTGTTGACGATGAATGCATCATCTTTGGACCTAGCCATTTCCGAGGAGAGGAACCCAAGGGCCCCCAACTGGCAGTGGACGGTTCTACCATATCATCGTATCACGGCACCTCCATTATGGTCGCAAACATATTGGATTTCATTGAAAAGACTGCACACACCAACAATCTTGAACTCTCCCTTGAACCATACAGATTTGGTTATTTACCCTCGAGCAAAGTTGTAGCGCTGCACATAGTTGAGAAGCTCGGGATCCCTTTACAGACTTTGGAAGTCACCGGAGTAGTCAACATCATGATTAGGAAGTTCAGCCTCCGAGCCATTTCGCATGACATGTCTCGAGCGGCGATAATCGACGAGGAATCAGACCCTGGCAGCCTATGGATCTATGATGTTTGCTCAGGGAGGCAGGAATTCTGCCTTGCCTTACCGCCACTCGACACCAAGCGCAAGCCATGGTGGGATCATGTGCGGTTCTCGTGGGACTCCAGCACTGTCTACTTGGAACGGCCTGATGGCAAGTTTTATGCCGCCTGTCTCCCTTCAGGATCTGCAAGTCGTCAGGACGTCTCGCCTGCCCAGGTTGCTTTCTCACGGCTTGAAGACACGCCAACCCCGGATTGGGAGTGCCTGGAAGCCACGGGCCTACCCAGTATGTCTGAATTTCATTTTTTCGCAGAACATTCCGCATGGGTTTTGAACGACGAGGGGGCCTGGAACCAAATACACCTTCCCTCGCTGCCATTCGAAGAAATACGCAGTATCGCGTATTCACCAAACGGGGCGCTCGTCGCAACACTTCTTATGCCTATCACGGCTAGAGGCCCCATTGAAGGCATGAACATTCAAATTCGACGACTCCCGCATTACGATCTAATTGCGACCCTACGAGGCCATCGACACCCTACACGGGAGCTTCGGTTTCTCAATCACCTGCCTCACGTCCTTGTCGCCTGTTCGTCCATCGGCTTTACATGCTGGGATGCAACGACCGGCCAAACCCTTGGACAATGCTACTTCCAGTCAAAGGGTCTAAGTGGCTACCATGCCTACAATGGCTCTGACTTTTTATGCCTGCTAAAGCATCACTCAGCTCTGTCGGTGCTGTTAGCCATTCAACTACGGGGACCTGATCTCCCAGCGAGGATCCAGCAGCTTTGTTTCCTTCCAGACCACCTTTCCGTTTTCCGAGATCTCAGTGTCAATCCCCTTCTTCCCCACATCGTCGCTCTCTCTACCCGATACGGGATTATGCAAATCGACATTTCCAAATGCCCACTGCCGTTTACTTTGTAGGAATCATTTGTGTTGTTTATTGCGCCTGGTATATGGACCCTTTGATACCATCGAGAATGCCGCAACTGTACTATAGATATGAATATGCATTATGCTTGTCGTAGTTCAACTCCCTTCGAAACCGCTAAGGTATGGCACTTGGCTTCTACAGTCGAGAAATCCGCGAATCGGGGATTCACCAAACTTGAAGGCGTTTCATGAAGTTTTCATAGAGTGAATGCGAGGCTTCCCTCGCTCAAGTTCTAGCAAGGGATTACATACCACCGCTTTTCATAATTTGTGGTGGTATAACAATGAACGTTAGTCCCGCAAAAATTAGAAAACACAACTGGTACAATTACCACCCACAGCGAACAGCGTCTAGCCAATCGTCGCAACTTTTGCCATCCAGACCGGTTACTTGCACTGAAAGCTGTGAAGCATGTGAAGAGTGATGGAACACCATTGAGCATATTGAGAAGCAGAAGAGGACTTACGATGAGGAATTGAAGAGAAACTGCGGGTGGGAAGACCTTGTGAGTTACGGCGACTTTCTGGACCTTCCCAAAGGGAGCAAGAGCGTATTTGAGTGTTGGCACTTTGTCCGAGCGAGTTTCTGGATAATTCGTAGGCATTTTCGAGCTCCACCTGGCAAGAGATGGCAGTTCTGGGTTCACATTGCGGGTAATTTTACGCTCAGTACTAGTGGACAAAACCCATCCCAGGTACCCATGACATCCCTCTGGAGCTTTCAGCGCCATTAATCTGCGTAAAATCCTGGTATGTCCAGATATCTATGTTGGCTAATGTTGGCTAATGGTCTGCGGAAGGTGGATGGGTATCCATATCACAGATTAGGTCGCGCTCAATCGAATCAGAGTAAGTGACTTGAGCCATTCCGAGGTACGACTTCAAACAGTCCGTTGTGGAGGAGAGGTCGACAAGCCAGCTGCAAGGCCAAGCGCCGAATGATTTCATCTAATCAATCGGTTATCTCAATCTTATCAGCGATTGATGCTCCCGACATCCCCAACACAGATGCTGTGGGCATAGCGGTGTTGATACACAAAACCCGCAGCCCTTCCGTCTTACACCCATACCACATCCTTCCTTGGCTCTTGAACGTCGAGTGCGACGTAGCTACTAGTGACGATGTTTGGAGGAGGCGCTACGAATCCTTATGACGAGATCGTCGGTGCGTTTGAATGTCTCGAATGAACGAACGAATGGCTGATTCCATGACCCAATAGTGAAAGCGAGAGACGAAAGCTGAGCTTTGAACGCCACCGCATCTGTTCTCAAAACTTTTGACCTGCATTGGGGGACCTCGTCCAAATTGCTCATGTTCATAACACTAGGTGCGTTTTTGAGCTCTACGGATTGTTGGGTGACCAAGTCTAATGATTTTGGCACGTACAGATTGCATACGACGACGGCCGCGACCTCTTCTCTTCGGCCACCCCCTTTTCTCCCTCTTTCTCCTACACGGCGTCCCCTCAGTAAGGTCAAGGAGGGGTGTCATTGTCCGTTAGCGCGCCACCGACACCTTCTGACCTATCGAATCCACCTGACAGTGTTTCCAACGTGTAGGGGGTAGCGTCAGTAGGGTGGTAAGTCGTCAAACAGCAACGAGATTGCTTAGCCCATGGCCATCGCGGGGCTCCTTGGACTGCCATAGCGCGAGTTCACTTGGCCTCCTTCCTTTGCCACCGCCGAACTTGCGGGATTTCGATGCCTGCTCAAGAGTGCATGATCTGTGTCCTACGACCGCCTCCGCCACCCGCATCGACAGGAACCAGGGAGGCAGGAAGGTACCTTCGGTACGGTCCACCCCACCTCTGGTCTTCCTCCCCTTGCTGAACGCTATCACCTCGATGCATACGAACAGCAAGATCACAACGAGTCGCAGAGTCCTCAGCGGGTACCGCCGCAACAGCCCCACCGTTCACCTCAGCGCCAGACGTCTACGAGAGGTTTTGCTGCAGCAACACCAGCACGATTGGCAGCACCCATCATGGCGACCGCACCGCGCGCACGGTTCAGGCTCAATCTCAAACCCAGCTCGAGGAAGGAAGGAAGAATCAGTTGGATGGGTCTGCTGGTTCCCCACTGTTACCTGAGCGTGAAGACGATCTCGGCATGGGTTCCCTTCAGCCCGTACGACGCACGAGACAAGAGTCGCTCTACCCCCCTGATCACATTCACCCCAACGTGAAGATGATGGCAGGGACTTACGAATCCGCCAGCCCATGCTATACGCCAAGTGTACTTCCCACCTAATGTCGGTTGTTCGCGCCTTTGCCATCGCTATGATCGATGGCGTCGGCGTTATCGTCAAGAGGGCCGTTTCCTCGTTCACGTTGTTGAGATACTTATCCATAATACGTCTATGGCCTTCGACGCCCACCTGAACTTTAGTGCCCGAGCACAAGTCCTATGTCTTGCGTAGCTTGAGAAAAGTTGAGGTGGTGTGTTGTGTCAGTGGAGCTGGCGGTATCATGACTTTTGCGTCGGGGCGAGGGAATAGTGGAGATGGATTCGTAGAGGATGCACTGGGGGATCATAGAGATGTCCACATAAAGCTGGTGGTAGCGTGGGGTAGAGTCCCTGACCTTCCGGGTGTTGTAGGATAGTCTCGTTGTGACGGTTGAATGAAGACGTTCAGTGACGTACAAGTCGCCAGAGCTTTCGACGATAGCGAGGGCATACGCAAGTGTGTTTGAGCGATGTACATAGACATCTCTTTGCAATGTCTGCCAAGGTCGCGTTCAAGAGATTACCAGTACGGGACGACTGTCCCGGATTCAAGTCGTTGCGGCGTGGGTTGTAATAAATAGGGGCTTCGCGATGCCCCTATCTTCGCTTGCTCATGATCAGCGGGCGCTTGATCTGGCTTGAACCTGGTCCACGACCATCGTTTCCTCCAGATATTGCAAGCCTGTTCTAAGAAACTAAAAGAATGTCATTTCTGAAGAAGGTGAACATCTAAAGATTGTTTACCATGGTCAAATTCCTAATAAACACTGAACTCTCGGTAGGTTGGGTGGAAGTTGGGTGCAAAGCGTAAAAACCGAACCGGCGAAGAAGTCACTTCGCCACCTGAATCGCGAGGCGAGGGAGTAGAGGCTGCAGGCGAAACTCAAGGTGTCAGCGACGTCAGCCCAGCCCCTCGGGATGTTTCTCGCCCTCAGGTTGAAACGGGAGTACAGAACGAAGGGGAAACGGAAAGTTCGTTTCCTTTCCATGATATCCTTGATAATTATGCGGAATCTAACCTTATGGAAAAGGCTCAGAGCGCAAAGACGACAATCGTTATACAGAGGGCAACCGAATCTCTATCAGCGGCGGAACTTTCAATAACGCTGGCCGAGATATCATCTCCCATCAAACGCATATCCAGAATCACTACATTAGCGAAGGTAAGTCGATACCGGGCCCACATTGTTTATCGCATGAGAACTCATCTTAATCTCTCAGACTCAATGGATTCAAAACTCTTCGAGAGGCTCAACCCTGTTCCTGCAGCACACGACTGCGAGGCCGTCAACAGCAAAGTATCGGAGTGCTTCGCGGGCACCCGCCAGCAGCTCCTACACGACATCGAGACCTGGAGGACAACAGGCTCGGTCCCCATCTTTATCTTGGATGGCATCGCTGGCATCGGAAAGTCGACGATAGTCAAGACTGTCTGCGCACAAGCTGGTGCCGAGCGGTCCCTTGCTGCCAGCTGGTTCTTCTCTCGCGACGAACAGGACAGGAAGACCACTCGAGGGTTTGTCAGAACTCTTGCATATCAACTTGCGTCTCATCACCCCACCCTTCGTGAGCGCATCTCCGAGGTGCTGAAATCACAACCCGACATTCTTCAAAAGGCCATTCGCATGCAGTTCGACGCATTGGTGCACGAGCCCTTGCGGGGAGTGTTCGACAACCAGAGCGAGACCCACACCATTTCCATCGACGCGATCGACGAGTGCAATCTCACAGAGGCCGTTGAACTCCTTTCCATCCTCTTGAACTCGATACCACAGCATCCCGCGCTCCGACTCCTTGTTACCTGTCGACCCGAGCGACCATTCAGGTTGCTACTTCACCAATACCAAGGACCTCGTGTGTTCCATCTGCACGAAATCGAAAACTCTGTGGTTCAAGCAGACATTCGTCTGTACATCGACCACTGCCTGTCGCCAGCCCAGGTCGACAAGGCACTCCCGGACCTACTGCCACCTCACTGGCGTGCATCGCCTGACGAGATAGCGGCCTTGGTTCAGATGGCCGGGAAACTGTTCATTGTTGCCTCGACAGCGATCAGCTTCATCTTGGATCCCCTGCGTCTTGCTCCTGCGAAGCAAATGGCCCTGCTCTTGGATGCCAAGTCAGGAGCAGCGTTGGCGGGTGAGCCCATGGACCACCTGTACATACAGGTTCTTCGTGCAGCTGTCCCAAAGCGTGTTGGCGATTGGTTTGAGGACTACCAAGCTGTTGTTGGTTCCATCGTCGTGGCTGCAGACGTTCTCTCAACCCAGTCCCTCGCGTCGCTTTTGGACATGGATCCGAATGGGATTGTCGGAGCACTGTCCCATCTCCACTCTCTGATAGCTCCTACACGCGATGGCGACACTTTCCATGTTCACCACAAGTCCTTCCCCGATTTCGTAACGGACAAATCGCGATGTGCGATCGACTCTCGCTTCTTCATCGAGGCGTCGGCACGACACTTCCACCTCGCCCAGCACTGTCTTCGAATCATGATCGCGATGCTGAAGCAAAACATCTGCGAGCTACCGCGATCAGATTGGGACGTAGAATCAAGCAACTTACCTTCTGTCACTATCAAGGGCCGGATTCCTCCGGAGCTAGCATACGCATGTGCCTACTGGGTTCTTCACTTGCGAGAAGGCTTACCCCACCTCATTGGCCATGGCAACGTCATTGACCAGCTCAGGATCTTCGTGGAACAGAAACTGCTATCCTGGTTGGAAGTCCTAGCATGGACCAACCGGTTCGACACCGCGTGGGGCGATGTTAGTCGTCTGTCCGAAAGCATCGTGAGTGTACAGCACACGTCTCTTTGTCTCGGGATCTAACATTCAGCTATACCAGAAGAAGCTACTCCCAGTGGCTGACGAAGAAACCCTCTCGAATCTCGAGCATATTGCCAGTGTACTCCGGGACCTTCTTCGGTTTATTTGCCTTCACCCAGAATTACCACGGCGCCTCCCAATGCATATCTACCTTTCCGCTCTGCCGTTTGTTCCGAGCGAGTCCAAAATACGACACTTGTATGCCAAGTCAACATCGAACGCCACACATTCTATTGCTGTTGTCTCGGGGCTCGAGCAGCACTGGGACCCAATCTCTGTCACCTTCCGAGAATACGCAAAGGCAATGGATTTGTCCCCTTGTGGCACCATGATTGCCACCCGCTCGAGCCGTGTTCGCCTTTACAACGCCAAATCCGGGCAGCTACTTCAATCACTTGGTTCGGAGATGTCAGTGGAAGACACTTGGTATGCCTCTGTCGCATTTTCCTCAGACAGCCGCTACATTGCATCCACCACCTCGTTCGGTGTCCACATTTGGGATGTGGTTTCTGGGGAATTGGTTGGGAACTGCTGTTTCCCTGGTTCACCTCTCCCCGATGACTCTGAGTCCGTACACTTGATACGGTGGGAAAGGGGAGGCTATTACGAATTGAAGCTCGATCGAATGCATGCCACTTCCCTTATCTTCACTACCGATGGATTATCGATCGCTGCTGGAACAGCAGACGGAAGACTACTCATATGGAATATGGGGGAGCCTGAAGTGGTTCTGCTTCAAGTTACGGGTGATCAAAGCTCCTGTCATCCCTTTAAATGCCGACCGGAAGGCCTTGATTCGAGCTGCCTGGCTCACATTATAGAGGGCCTTGTCGCACTCCCGGATTCGCCCATTGTATTGGGTGTTATGCAAAATGCGGTCATATTCTGGGATCGAATCACCCACAAGTGTTTGCAGGCCATCCCCCGTTGTGCAGTTGGGGTTCGTCGCCAACCTGGATCAATCTCCCCACCCATTTCAGTCTCCCTCAATAAGGAGATGCTGGTCATCGATTGCGATCCTTTCCTCATCAGCATATACTCCGTCCGAACTCGGCACCGTCTCTGCGACCTATCCGGCCATGAGGGTATTATCACAACCACTGCCTTTGCACCACATGACCACCTGTGTTCAGCGTCCGAGGACACGACCGTTCGGCTCTGGGATGTCACCACTGCGAGTCAGTTGAAGTGCATACAGATAGCCGATGTGCTGAGACACTCCGTGTTTTCGGTGACACTGGGCACATTCATCCTCAGTCCCAAAAGGGCAAGCCAGGGCAGGATGGTCAGGCTTGTTGACGATGAATGCATCGTCTTTGGACCCAGTCATTTCCGAGGAGAGGTATCCTGGGGCCCCCAACTGGCAGTGGACGGTTCTACCATAGCATCGTACGACGGCACCTCCATTATGGTCACAAATGTATTGGATTTCATCGGACCAGCCGCACACACCAACAATCATGAACTCTCCCAATCATCCAGATTTGGTTATTTACCCTCTGGCGAAGTTGTAGCGCTGCACTTCGTTGAAGAGCTCGGGAGCCTTTTGCGGACTTCAGAAGTCACCGGGTTAGTCAACGTCACTATTAGGGAGTCGGCCCTTCAAGGCATTTCGCATGACATGTCTCGAGCGGCGATAATCGACGAGAAATTAGACCCTGGCAGCCTATGGATCTACGACGTTCGCTCAGGGAGGCAGGAATTCCGCCTTTCGTTTCCGCCACTCGCTCAGGACGAATCACCATGGTGTCGCGTGCGGTTCTCGTCGGACTCAAGCACTGTCTACTTGGAATGGGCTGACGGCAAGTTCTATGCTGCCTGTCTCCCTTCAGGATCTGCAAGTCGTCAGGACGTCCCGCCTGCCCAGGTTGCTTTCTCACGGCTTGAAGACACACCAACCCCGGATTGGGAGTGCCTGGAAGCCACGGGCCTACCCAGTATGTCTGAATTTCATTTTTTCGCAGAACATTCCGCATGGGTTTTGAACGACGAGGGGGCCTGGAACCAAATACACCTTCCCTCGCTGCCATTCGAAGAAATACGCAGTATCGCATATTCACCAAACGGGGCGCTAGTCGCAATAGTTCTTACGCCCGCCTCGGTTACAGGCCCCTTCGAAGGCATGAACATTCAGATTCGACGCCTCCCAAATTACGATCTGATTGCAACTCTACATGACCATCGGCACTATATACTGGACATTCGGTTTCTCGATCACCTTCCTCACATCCTTGTCGCCTGTTCGCACATCGGTTTTACATGCTGGGATGCAATGTCTGGTCAAATGGTTGGACAATGCTTCTCCCACTTAGGCAGCTTACATGACCTTCATTCCTACAACAGCTCGGACTTCTTATGCCTTCTACGGTCTCAGTCGCTGTCCATGTTGGTAGCCGTTCAACTCCAGGGATCTCATCTCCCAGAGAAGGTACAGCAGCTCTGTTTCCTTCCCCCCAACCTTTCGGTTGCCCCACGACTCAGTGTCAATCCCCTTCATCCGCACATCGTTACTCTTTCGGCGTGCAGCGGTTTTATGCAAATCGACATTTCCAACTGTCCGCTACCGTTTAGCTTGGAATAGACTATCATATATGTAACAACATCATGACAATAGTATTAGCGTTACCATGGTTGTCCCTAGACTCACGTGGGGCGACGCAGATGTGCGACAGAGCATACATACTTGTTCAGGCCCAGTGTCATACACGTCCTAGCAGCCATAGGCTCAGCCTGCGACGCCCCCAATACTTCATCTAATCAGTTGGTTATCTTGATCTTATCGCCGATTGATGCTCCCGCCATCCCCAAACGCGGATGCTGTCGGCATAGCAGTGTTGACACACGAAACCCGCAGCCCTTCCGTCTTGCGCCTATACCACATCCTTCCTCGATTCTTGAACATCGAGTACAGCGTAGTAGCTAGCGACGATGTTTAGAGGAGGCGCTACGAGCTTGTTGGTGTGTTTTAATCTCCCGAACAAACGAACGAGCGGCTGATTCCATGGTCCAATAGTGAGAGTAAACCAACCACAGGAATTCTGAGAGCTGGGAGGCCATGCTACCCATCTGCTATAATTCCGTTGCTAGTCAGTGGCTATTCCTCCTTTCGTAGGCTACCGACAGTGATATACTAACGACAAAGACATACAGCCTTCAACGCCGCCACATCTCTCGTCAAGCGTCTTTGACCTGCGCTGTGGATCTCGTCCAAAGTGTTCAAACTCGTAACGCTGGGTGCGTCTGTGAGCCTTGCGCATTTTTGAGTGGCTAAATCTAATGATTTTGACTTATACAGAGTGCACACGACGACAACGACCGCCTCTTCCTTTCGAACACTCCCTTTTCTCCCTCTCCCTCTTACACGGCGTCCATTCAGCAACATCCAGCAAGGCTGTCATATCGCGTTAACGCACCGGCTGCCCCTTCTGGCGTCCCGAATCCACCTGGCAGCGTTTTCAAAGTTGCAGGTAGGGTTGTACGTCGTTGAACAGAAACGAGCATGCATCACCCATGTCCATGGCAGGGCTCCTTGGGCCGCCATATCCCGAGTTCACGTGGCCTTCCTCCATCTGTACCGGTGTACTTGGGTTTACATGCCAGCTCAAGAGCACGATCTGCTTCCTACAACCACCGTCACCACCAACCTCGACGACAGCCGGAGAGGAAGGAACCTTCTGTATGGGCCACCACCTCTGGCGTTTCTCCCCTTCCTGACGCACATCACCTCGATACGTCTGGGAAGCCAGTTCATCATTCGCCGCAGACTCCTCAGCGGGCACCGCAACAGCAGCCCAACCATTCACCTTAGTGCCAGACGCCTCAGCCGACACTGGATCCTGCATATAGTGGGAACCGAAGGTGGCCTTACACCCCTTCAAACGCAGGCATATACGGCCTACTGTCAGGGTCATCAGGAGCAACGATCACAGTAGCGGGCTCCTTCGCAGCAATGACAAGACCACAGGCTTCTTTGCATTAGCCTCGCGCTCTGGTTCAGCCTACGATGCCAGGCGTTCCTCAGCCGCGGTCGACCTCCCTCAGCCACTCTCTATTTGAATTCTCCGAACTCCGGTTGGACTGACTCGTCGAAGTACATTCTGCTGCCATAAGCGCAGCAACTCCAGGTTCAAATCAAGCAAGCAAGAGGGAGTCATGGAGAGATCCGTTGGGTTTCTTGCATTGCCCGAATCTGATTGCGGGATCCGCTTGGGTTGCTTCAGCCCGTCCAACGCACTATAGGCTGGCTCGCTCTACCCCGCTTAATCACACATCGCGAGAACAACACCAGCGACCCGCATCGCTTCCGCTTGAGAGTGCTGCACGCCAAACCTCTCTTCCACCTAACGTTGGTGGTAGAGTCGTTACCACCTCTATGATGTACACCAGCAGCGTTATCCTCAAGAGGACCGTTTCCTTGTTCAAGTCATCGGCGTCCGTATCCGTAATCCCCCTATGCTCTTCTCCACCCACCTGAATTGTAGTGCCCAGGGATAGGTTCTGGATCTCGCGAAGCTCGAGATGGACAAGGGTCGGGACTGTGTGTTACGTTGGTGGACCTGTCAGTACCAGGTGTACTGGGTCGGCGAGAGGGAATAATGGATATGGGTCCATGGAGGATGCAACGGGGGATCGTAGAGATGGCCACATACGGCTGTTGGTAGCGGGTGCCAGAGTCGCTGGCGGCTGGGATGACCTTCGGATGTTGTAGGATACTTTCGTCACAACTGTTGAATGAAGACGTTCAGCGATCTCTGAGTCGTCAGAGCTTTTGGACGAGAGCGACGGAATGTGCGAGTGTGCTCGAGTGAGGTACATAGGCATCTCTTTGCAATGCCTAAGATGGTACCAGCATGGGGCGATCGTTCCGAATTCACGTCGTTGCGGCGCGGGTGGTAAATAGGGGCTTCGTGATGCCCCTATCTTCTCTTGCGTATGATCACTGGCGGGCGCTTGATCTGGCTTGAACCAGGTCCATGACCATCGTTTCACTTGAGATACTGCAAACCGGTTCTAACAGTCTGAATTCTGCCCGAGAATGTCATTCCTGAAGAAGGTGAGTACATAAAGATCGTTTACCCTCGAGTACATACTGAATGCTGAGCTCTTTGTATTAGGTTGGCCGGAAATTGGGTGGAAAGCGTAAAAATCGAGCAGGTGAAGAAGCCACCTCGCCCCCTGAACCGCGACACGAGGAAATAGAAGTACAGCCTGCAGGTGAAACCCGAGACATCGGCCATGTCTGCCCCGCACCTCTCGATGTGCGCCGCCCTAGCAAAGTTGAAGCAGACGCAGAAAACCAGAGCACATCCCAAGGTTCGTTTAACCCTACTGATATTATCGATTAATAACCAGAACCTGACGGTATGCAATAGTCGCGCAGCAAAACGAGGAGAGATATCATCCAACGGGCAACCACTTCTCTATCAGCGGCGGAACTTTCAACAACGCTGGTCGGGACGTCATCTCTCAAACGTATATCCATAGCCAATACATTACTGAAGGCGAGTCAAGTCAGAACCCACATTCATTGACACAGGAAAACTCATCTTCGTCACTCAGATCAATCAAACCCAAGCGATATTAAACTCTTCGAGTTGCTCAATCCTGTCCCTGCAGCGCACAACTGCGAGGTCGTCAGTAGCAAAGTATCGGAGTGCTTCAGGGGCACCCGCCAGCAGCTCCTACACGACATCGAGACCTGGAGGACAACAGGCTCGGTCCCCATCTTTATATTAGATGGTATCGCTGGCATCGGAAAGTCGACAATAGTCAAGACCGTCTGCGCACAAGCAGGACTTGACCGGTGCCTTGCCGCCAGCTGGTTCTTCTCTCGCGACGAACAGGACAGGAAAACCACTCGAGGGTTCGTTCGAACCATTGCCTATCAGCTTGCATCCCATCACCCCATCCTTCGCGATCGCATTTCCGAGGTGCTCAAAGCCCAGCCCGATATTCTTCAAAAAGCCATTCGAATACAGTTTGAAGCCTTGGTACATGAACCCTTGCGGGGAGTGTTCGAGAAGCAGAGCGAAACCCACACCATATCCATCGACGCCATCGACGAGTGTAATCTCACTGAAGCCGTCGAACTCCTTTCTATCCTCTTGAAGTTGATACCACAACACCCTGGACTCCGACTGCTCGTTACCTGTCGCCCTGAGCGGCCGTTCAGACTGCTACTTAAGCAATACCAAGGACCTCGTGTGTTCCATCTCCACGAAATCGAGAACTCGGTGGTTCAAGCAGACATTCGTCTGTACATCAACCACTGCCTCTCGCCAGCCCAGATCGACAAGGCACTCCCGGACCTACTGCCACCTCGCTGGGGCGCATCGCCCGACGAGATAGCGGCCTTGGTTCAGATGGCTGGGAAGCTTTTCATCGTCGCATCGACCGCGATTAGCTTCATCTTGGATCCCTTGCGTCTTGCTCCTGCGAAGCAAATGGCCCATCTTTTGGATGCCAAGTCAGGAGCAGCATTGGTGGGTGAGCCCATGGACCACCTGTACATACAGGTTCTTCGTGCAGCTGTCCCCAAGCGTGTTGGCGATTGGTTTGACGACTATCAAGCTGTTGTTGGCTCGATTGTTGTGGCTGCCGACGTTCTCTCAACCCAGTCCCTTGCGTCGCTTTTGGACATGGATCGGAATGGAATTGTTGGAGCGCTGTCCCATCTCCACTCTCTGATAGCTCCTACACGCGATAGCGATGCTTTCCACGTTCACCACAAGTCCTTCCCCGATTTCGTAACGGACAAATCCCGATGTGCCATCGACTCTCGCTTCTTCATTGAGGCGTCGGCACGACACTTCCACCTCGCCCAGCACTGTCTTCGAATCATGCTCAAGCTGCTGAAGCAAAACATCTGCGAGCTACCGCGATCAGATTGGGATGTAGAATCAAGCAATTTACCCCCTGGTACCAAGGACCGCATACCCCCCGAACTGGCCTATGCCTGTTCCTACTGGGTCCTTCACTTGCGAGAAGGCCTGTCACACCTCATTGGCCGTGACGACGTTATTGAACAGCTCAGGATCTTCGTGGATCAACATCTACTGTCCTGGCTGGAGGTCCTAGCATGGACCAACCGGTTCGACAACGCGTGGGGCGATGTTAGCTTTTTGTCTGAAAGCATCGTAAGTGTATTGTACAGGCTTCTTTGACTCAGGATCTAACCTCGGATCGATACCAGAAGAAGCTACTCCCAGTGGCTGACGAAGGACCCTGCTCGAATCTCGAGTACATTGCCAGTGTACTCCGGGACCTTCTTCGCTTTATCTCCCTTCACCCAGAACTACCACGGCGCCTCCCAATGCATATCTACCTTTCCGTTCTGCCGTTCGTCCCGAGCCAGACCAAAATACGACACTTGTATGCCAACTCAGCGTCAAACACCACACATTCTATTGCGGTCGTCTCAGGGCTCGAGCAGAACTGGGACCCAATCTCTGTCACCTTCCGAGAAACACTGAAGGCAATGGATTTGTCCCCTTGTGGCACCATGATTGCCACTCGCTCGAGCCATGTTCGCCTATACAACGCCAAATCAGGGCAGCTCCTTCAATCACTCGGTTCGGAGATGTCAGTGGGCAACACTGCGTATGCCTCTGTCGCATTTTCCTCGGACAGCCGCTCCATCGCATCCACCACCTCATTCGGTGTCCAAATTTGGGATGTGGTTTCTGGGGAATTGGTTGGGAACTGCTGTTTCCCTGGTTCACCTCTCCCCGATGACTCTGAGTCCGTGCACTTCATACAGTGCGAAGGGGGAGGCTATTACGCATTGAAGCTCGATCGAATGCATGCCACTTCCCTTATCTTCACTACCGATGGATTATCGATCGCTGCTGGAACAGCAGACGGAAGACTACTCATATGGAATATGGGGGAGCCTGAAGCAGTTCTGCTTCAAGTTACGGGTGATCAAAGCTCCTGTCATCCCTTTAAATGCCGACCGGAAGGCCTTCATTGGAGCTGCCTGGCTCACATTATAGAGGGCCTTGTTGCACTCCCGGATTCGCCCATTGTATTGGGTGTTATGCAAAATGCGGTCATATTCTGGGATCAAATCACCCACAAGTGTTTGCAGACCATCCCCCGTTGTGCAGTTGGGGTTAGTGACCAACGTAGATCAATCTCCCCACCCATTTCAGTCTCCCTCAATAAGGAGATGTTGGTCATCGATTGTGATTCTTTCCTCATCAGCATCTACTCCGTCCGCACTCAGCACCGTCTCTGCAACCTATCCGGCCACCAGGGGATTGTCACAACAACTGCCTTTGCGCCACATAACCACCTGTGTTCAGCGTCCGAGGACAGGACCGTTCGGCTCTGGGATGTCACCACTGCTAGCCAGTTAAAGTGCGTACAGATTGCCTATGCGCCGATACACTCTGTGTTTTCGGTGACACTGGGCACATTCATCCTTAGTCCCGAAAGGGCAAGCGAGGGCAGGATGGTCAGGCTTGTTGACGATGATTGCATTGTTTTTGGACCTAGCCATTTCCGAGGAGAGGAACCCAAGGGCCCCCAACTGGCAGTGGACGGTTCTACCATAGCATCATATGACGGCACCTCCATTATGGTCGCGAACATATTGGATTTCATTGATATAGATGCACACACCGACAGTCCTGAAGTCTCCCAATCACCCATATTTGGTTATCTACCCTCTGGCCAAGTTGTAGCGCTGCACTTCGTTTCGGACAAGCTCGGGAACCCTTTGCAGACTTTAGAAGTCACCGGAGTAGTCAACGTCACTATCGGGCAGTCGACCTTGAAAGAAATTTCGCATGACATGTCTCGAGTGGCGATCATTGACGAGGAATCAGACCCTGACAGCCTATGGATCTACGACGTTCGCTCAGGGAGGCGGGAATTCCGCCTCACCTTACCGCCACCTGACAATGAGCCTGATGTATACTTTGTTGAACGTCTGCGGTTCTCATGGGACTCCAGCACTGTCTACTTGCGACGCCGTGATGACAAGTTCTATGCTGCCTCTCTCCCTTCAGAGCCTCCAAGTCGTCAGGACGTCCCGCTCACCCAAGTTGCATTCTCAAGAATAGAGCCAACCCCACTTTACAAGTTCCTGGATGCCACAGGTCTACCCCGCGCGTCTGAACTCCATTTTCTTACAGAAGATTCCGCATGGGGTTTGAACGACGATAAGACCTGGAACCAAATACACCTTCCCTCACTGCCATTCAAAGAAATACAGAAAATCGCATATTCACGAAACAGGGCGCTAGTGGCAATAGTTCTTGTGCCCACGGTTGTACTTGCAGGCCCGATTGAAGGCATGAACATTCAGATTCGAAGCCTCCCAAATTACAATCTGACTGCAACTCTACGAGACCATCGACACTATATTATGGGACATTCGATTTCTCGATCACCTCCCCCATGTCCTTGTCGCCTGTTCGTACATCGGTTTTACATGCTGGGATGCAACGACTGGTCAAATGTTTGGGCAATGCTTCTCCCAATTAGGCAGCTTACTTGACCTTCATTCCTACAACAGCTCGGACTTCTTATGCCTTTCACGGTCTCATTCATCGCTGTCGATGTTGGTAGCCGTTCAACTCCGGGGATCTGATCTACCAGAGAGGGTACAGCAGCTCTGTTTCCTTCCCCCCCACCTTTCGATTGGCTCACAACTCAGTGTCAATCCCCTTCATCCGCACATCGTTGCTCTTTCAGCACGCAGCGGAATTATGCAAATCGACATTTCCAACTGTCCGCTACCGTTTACCTTGTACTAGACTATCATATATGTAACAACTTTATGACAACAGTGTGAGCGTTACCATGGTTGTCCCTAGACTCACGTGAGGCGACGCGGATGTGCGACAGAGCATACATACTTGTTCTGGCCCAGAGTCATACACGTCCTAGCAGCCATAGGCTCAGGCTGCGACGCCTGCCCCCCAATAGTTCATCTAATCAATCGGTTATCTTGATCTTATCGCCGATTGATGCTCCCGCCATCAAACGCGTATGCTGTAGGCATAGAAGTGTTGACACACAAAACCCGCAGCCCTTCCGTCTTACACCTATACCACACCTTCCTCGATTCTTGAACGTCGAATACGCCGTAGTTGCTAGCGACGATGTTTGGAGGCGGCGCTACGAGCTTGTTGGTGTGTTTTAATCTCCCGAACAAACGAACGAGCGGCTGATTCCATGGTCCAATAGTGAAAGGAAACCAACCACTGGAATTCTGAGAGCTGGGAGGCCATGTTACCCATCTGCTATAATTCTGTTGCTAGTCAGTGGCTATTCCTCCTTTCGTAGGCTACCGACAGTGATATACTAACGACGAAGACATCGAGCCCTCAACGCCGCCACATCTCTCATCAAGCATCTTTGACCTGCGCTGTGGATCTCGTTAAAAGTGTTAAAACTCTCAACGCTGGATGCGT
Source organism: Coprinopsis sp. MPI-PUGE-AT-0042 (assembly GCA_020736565.1). Lineage (NCBI taxonomy): Eukaryota > Fungi > Basidiomycota > Agaricomycetes > Agaricales > Psathyrellaceae > Coprinopsis > Coprinopsis sp. MPI-PUGE-AT-0042. Next base: position 37,342 of record JAHBOF010000237.1, on the reverse strand, counting down.
CTGTGAGCCTTACGCATTTTTGAGCGGCTAAATCTAATGATTTTAGCATATACAGATTGCACACGACGGCAACGACCGCCTCTTCCTTTCGAACACTCCCTTTTCTCCCTCTCCCTCTTACACGGCGTCCATTCAGCAACATCCAGCAAGGCTGTCATATCGCGTTAACGCACCGGCTGCCCCTTCTGGCGTCCCGAATCCACCTGGCAGCGTTTTCAAAGTTGCAGGTAGGGTTGTACGTCGTTGAACAGAAACGAGCATGCATCACCCATGTCCATGGCAGGGCTCCTTGGGCCGCCATATCCCGAGTTCACGTGGCCTTCCTCCATCTGTACCGGTGTACTTGGGTTTACATGCCAGCTCAAGAGCACGATCTGCTTCCTACAACCACCGTCACCACCAACCTCAACAACAGCCAGAGAGGAAGGTTCCTTCCGTTCAGGCCACCACCTCTGGCGTTTCTCCCCTTCCTGGCGCCCATCACCTCGATACGTCTGGGAAGCCAGTTCATCACTCGTCACAGACTCCTCAGCGGGCACCGCAACAGTAACCCAACCATTCACCTCAGTGCCAGACGCCTCAGCCGACACTGTATCCTGCATTTAGTGGGAGCCTAACGTGGCCTTACACCTCTTCAAACGCAGGGATATGCGGCCTACCGTCAGGGTTACCAGGACCATTGGTCACGTCAGCGGGCTCCTTCGCAGAAATGACACCCTTTCTATTAACCTCGCACGCTGGTAGAGCGTGCAATGCGACGCGTTCCTCAGCCGCGGTCAGTCACTCTGTATTCGAATCCTCCAAACCCCAGTCGGACTGACTCGTCGACGTAGGTTTGGCTGGGACAGCACCAGCACCATTGCGGAGATGGTCAAGGCTCAAGCCCGAGCCCAAATCGAGCAAGGAGTAGGGAGTCATGGATCCGTTGCGTTTTCAGCGACGCCTGAATCTGATGCTGGGATCGCCTTGGGTTGCTTCAGCCCGTCCAATGCACTACAGACCAGCTCACTCTTCCCCGCTCGATCACACATCGCAAGAACAACACCAACCGCATCGCTTCCGCCTAACAGTGCTGCACGCCGAGTCTCCCTTCCACCTATCGTTGGTGTTGGGACCTTTACCATCGCTATGATGCGCGCCACCAGCATCAATCCGAGAGGACCGTTTCTTTCTTCGTTCAAGTCGTCGACATCCTTATCCGTGACACCATTACGCCCTTTGACACCCACCTGCACTGTAGCGCCCGAGCATAGGTTCTGGATCTCGCGAAGCTTGAGATGGACAAGGCCAGGATTGTGTGTTGCGTTGGTTAGGCCTGGCGGTATCAGGTCGACAGGGTCGGCGAGAGGGAATAGTGGAGATGGAGCCCGTGGAGGATGCACCGGAGGATCTTAGAGATAACTACATACGGCTGTTGGTAGCGGCTGCCAGAGTCGCTGGGATGACCTTCCGGATGTTGCAGGATAGTTCCGTCTTGGCTGTTGAATGAAGACGTGTTGTGATCCATGAGTTGCCAGAGCTTTTGGACGAGAGTGAGGGCATGTGCGAGTGTGTTTGAGTGAGCCACGTATGGACCTCTTCGCAATGTCTACCAAGGTAGCATTCAGCATGGTACCAGCATGAGGGTCCCGGATTCAAGTCGTTGCGGCGCGGATGGTAAATAGGGGCTCGGTGATGCCCCTATCTTCTCTTGCGCATGGGCGCTTGATCTGGCTTGAACTGGGTCCACGACCTTCGTTTCGTTTGAGATACTGCAAGACGGTTCTAACAGTCTGAATTCTGCCCGAGAATGTCATTCCTGAAGAAGGTGAATACATAGCGCGCGTCTACGATAGTCAAGTTCGTACTGAATGCTGAGCTCTTTGTAGGTCGGCCGGAAGTTGGGTGCGAGGCGTAAAATTCGAGCTGAAGCACACGACGAAGCCACCTCACCCCCTGAAACGCGACGTGAGGAAATCGAAGTACAGGCTGCAGATGAAACTCGAGGCATCGGCGACGTCTGCCCCGCACCTCTCGATGTGCGCCGCCCTAGCAAAGTTGAAGCGGACGCAGAAAACCAGAGCACATCCCAAAGTTCGTTGCCCTCTCACGATATTATTCATAAATGACCGGAACCTGACGGTATGCAATAGTTGCGCAGCGAAACGAGCAGAGATATCATCCAGCAGGCAACCAATTCTCTATCAGCGGAGGAACTTTCAATAACGCTGGTCGGGACGTCATCTCTCAAACGTATATCCACAGCCAATACATTAATGAAAGTGAGTCGCATCGGGGACTGAGCTGCTTATCGCGGGAGGACTCATTTTCACTCGCAGAGCCAAGAGATAGTAGACTCTTTGAGGTGCTCAGCCCTGTTCCTGCAGCGCACGACTGCGAGGTCGTCAGCAGCAAAGTATCAGAGTGCTTCGCGGGCACCCGCCAGCAGCTCCTCCACGACATCGAAGTGTGGCGAACGGCAGGATCGGTGCCCATCTTTATATTGGATGGCATCGCTGGCATCGGCAAGTCGACGATAGTGAAAAGTGTCTGTGCGCAAGCGGCTGCCGAGCGGTCCCTTGCTGCCAGCTGGTTCTTCTCTCGCGACGAACAGGACAGGAAGACCACTCGAGGGTTTGTCAGAACTCTTGCATATCAACTTGCGTCCCATCACCCCACCCTTCGCAATCGCATTTCCGAGGTGCTGCAAGCCCAGCCCGATATTCTTCAGAAGGCCATTCGGATGCAGTTCGACGCATTGGTACATGAACCCTTGCGGGGAGTGTTCGAGAACCAGAGCGAAACACACACCATATCCATCGACGCCATCGACGAGTGTAATCTCACAGAGGCCGTTGAACTCCTCTCCATCCTCTTGAACTCAATACCACAGCATCCCGCGCTCCGACTCCTTGTCACCTGTCGACCCGAGCGACCATTCAGGCTTCTACTTCAGCAATACCACGGACCTCGCGTGTTCCATCTACACGAAATCGAGAACTCGGTGGTTCAAGCAGACATTCGTCTGTACATCAACCACTGCCTCTCGCCAGCCCAAATCGACAAGGCACTCCCGGACCTACTGCCACCTCGCTGGCGCGCATCGCCCGACGAGATAGCGGCCTTGGTTCAGATGGCTGGGAAGCTTTTCATCGTTGCATCGACTGCGATCAGCTTCATCTTGGATCCCTTGCGTCTTGCCCCTGCGAAGCAAATGGCCCAGCTCTTGGATGCGAAGTCAGGAGCAACATTAGCTGGCGAGCCTATGGACCACCTGTATATACAGGTTCTTCGCGCCGCTGTCCCCAAGCGTGTTGGCGATTGGTTTGAGGACTACCAAGCTGTTGTTGGCTCGATTGTCGTCGCCGCCGACGTTCTCTCGACCCAGTCCCTCGCGTCGCTTTTGGACATGGACCCGAATGGAATCGTCGGGGCGCTATCCCATCTCCACTCTCTAATAGCTCCTACACGCGACAGCGATGCTTTCCACGTTCACCACAAGTCCTTCCCGGACTTTGTGACTGACAAGTCTCGATGCGCCATCGACTCTCGCTTCTACATTGAGGCATCGGCACGACACTTCCACCTCGCCCAACACTGTCTTCGAATCATGATCAAGCTTCTGAAGCCAAACATCTGCGAACTACCACGCTCAGAGTGGGACGTAGAATCCAGCAACTTGCCTTCCGGCACTATCAAGGACCGGATTCCCCCGGAGGTAGCCTACGCATGTGCATACTGGATCCTTCACATGCAAGAAGGCCTACCCCACCTCATTAACCGTGGCGACGTTATTGACCAGCTCAAGATCTTCATTGATCGACATCTTCTGTCCTGGCTGGAGGTCCTGGCATTGACCAACCGGTTCGACACTGCATGGGGCGATGTTAGCGTTCTGTCTGAAAGCATCGTGAGTGTACCGTATGGGTTCCTTTGTTTCAGGATCTAACATTGGAACTATACCAGAAGAAGCTGTTCCCGGTGGCCAGTGCGGGAACCCTCTCCAATCTCGAGCACGTTGCCAGTGTACTTCGGGACCTTCTTCGATTTATTTCCTTTCACCCAGAACTACCACGGCGCCTCCCAATGCATGTTTACCTTTCCGCCCTTCCGTTCATTCCGAGCGAGTCCAAAATACGACACTTGTATGCCAACTCAGCGTCAAACACCACACATTCTATTGCTGTCGTTTCAGGGCTCGAGCAGAACTGGGACCCAATCTCTGTCACCTTCCGAGAAAGACCGAAGGCAATGGATTTGTCCCCTTGTGGCACCATGATTGCCACTCGCTCGAGCCGTGTTCGCCTTTACAACGCCAAATCAGGGCAGCTGCTTCAATCACTCGGTTCGGAGGTCTCAGTGGACAACACTGAGTATGCCTCTGTCGCATTTTCCTCAGACAGCCGCTGCATTGCATCCACCACCTCATTCGGTGTCCAAATTTGGGATGTGATTTCTGGGGAATTGGTTGGGAACTGCTGTTTCCCTGGTTCACCGCTCCCTGACGACTCTGAGTCCAAGCACGTCATAGAATGGGAATGGGAACCATATCTTGCATTGAAGCCCGATCGAATGCATGCCACCTCCCTTATCTTCACCCTCGATGGAACATCGATCGCTGCTGGAACAGCAGATGGAAGACTACTCATATGGAATATGGTGGAGCCCGAAGCGGTTCTGCTTCAAGTTGTGGATGATCCAAGCTCTAGTGATCCCTGTCAATGCAAGCCGGAAGGCATTGATGTGGAATGTCCGGCTCATGGGATAGAGGGCCTTGTTGCGCTCCCTGATTCTCCCATTCTATTAGGTGTTACGCAGAGCGCCGTCATATTCTGGGATCGAATTACCCACAAGTGTTTGGAGACCATCCCCCGTTGTGCAGTTGGGGTTCGTGACCAACGTAGATTAATCTCCCCACCCATTTCAGTCTCCCTCAATAAGGAGATGGTGGTCATCGATTGCGATCCCTTCCTCATCAGCATCTACTCCGTCCGCACTCAGCACCGTCTCTGCAACCTATCAGGCCACCAGGGCATTGTCACAACGACTGCCTTTGCGCCACATAACCACCTGTGTTCAGCGTCCGAGGACAGGACCGTTCGGCTCTGGGATGTCACCACTGCGAGTCAGTTAAAGTGCATACAGATAGCCGATGTGCTGAGACACTCCGTGTTTTCGGTGACACTGGGCACATTCATCCTCAGTCCTGAAAGCGCGCAGCAGGGCAGGATGGTCAGGCTTGTTCGCGATGAATGCATCGTCTTTGGACCCAGTCATTTCCGAGGATGGGTATCCTGGGGCCCCCAACCAGCAGCAGACGGTTCTATGATAGCATCGTACAACGGCAACTCCGTCATGGTCGCGAATGTATTGGATTTCATTGAATTGCCTGCACACACCAACAATCTTGAACTCTCCCAACCACAGAGATTTGGTTATCTACCCTCAGGCCAAGTTGTAGCGCTGCGCTTCGTTGAAAAGCTCGGGAACCCTTGGCAGACTTTAGAAGTCACCGGGGTAGTAAACATCACTATTAGGGAGTCGGCCCTCAAAAGAATTTCGCATGACATGTCTCGAGCAGCGATAATCGACAAGGAATTAGACCCTGGCACCCTATGGATCTACGACGTTCGCTCAGGGAGGCAGGAATTCCGCCTTTCGTTTCCGCCACTCGCTCAGGACGAATCACCACGGTGTCGCGTGCGGTTCTCGTCGGACTCAAGCACTGTCTACTTGGAATGGGCTGACCACAAGTTCTATGCTGCCTGCCTCCCTTCAGAATCTGCAAGCCGTCAGGACGTCTCGTTCACCCCGGGTGCATTCTTAAGACTCGAGGACACGCCAACCCCGCATTGGGTGTGCCTGCAAGCCATTGGCCTACCCCGTGTGTCTGAACTCCATTTTCTTGCACAAGATTCCGCGTGGGTTTTGAACGACGATAAGACCTGGAACCAAATACACCTTCCCTCGCTACCATTCAAAGAAATACAGGCAATCGCATATTCACGAAACGGGGCGCTAGTGGCAATAGTTCTTGCGCCCGCAGGCCCGATCGAAGGCATGAACATTCAGATTCGAAGCCTCCCAAATTACAATCTGACTGCAACTCTACGAGACCATCGACACGATATATGGGTCATTCGATTTCTCGATCATCACGTCCTTATCGCCTGTTCACGCCTCGGTTTCACATGCTGGGATGCAATGACTGGTCAAAGGGTTGGGCAATGCTTCTCCCAATTAGGCAGCTTATGTGACCTTCATTCCTACAACAGCTCGGACTTCTTATGCCTTCTACAGTCTCATTCGCTGTCGATGTTGGTAGCCGTTCAACTCCGGGGATCTGATCTCCCAGAGAAGGTACAGCCGCTCTGTTTCCTTCCCCCCAACCTTTCGGTTGCCGCACAACTCAGTGTCAGTCCCCTTCATCCGCACATCGTTGCTCTTTCGGTGCGCAGCGGAATTATGCAAATCGACATTTCCAACTGTCCGCTACCGTTTAGCTTGGAATAGACTATCATATGTAACAACTTTATGACAACAGTGTTAGCATTATCATGTTTGGCCACAGACTCACATGAGGCAACGGAGATGTACGACAGAGCATACATACTTGTTCTGCCCCAGTGTCATACACGTTCCTGGCAGCCATAGGCTCAGCCTGCGGCGCCTCCCCCCAATACTTCATCTAATCAATTGGTTATCTTGATCTTATCGCCGATTGATGTTCCCGCCATCCCCAAACGCGGATGCTGTAGGCATAGCAGTGTTGACACACAAAACCCGCAGCCCTTCCGTCTTACACCTATACTACATCCTTCCTCGATTCTTTAACATCGAGTACAACGCAGCTGCTAGTGACGATGTTTGGAGGAGACGCTACGAGCTTGTTGGTGTGTTCTACTCTCCCGAACGAACGAACGAGCGGCTGATTCCATCGTCCAATAGTGAAAGGAAACCAACCACTGGAATTCTGAGAGCTGGGAGGCCATGCTACCCATCTGCTATAATTCCGTTGCTAGTCAGTGGCTCTTCTTCCTTTCATAGGCTACCAATGGTGATATACTAACGACAAAGACATAGAGCCTTCAACGCCACCACATCTCTCGTCAAGCGTCTTTGACCTGCGCTGTGGATCTCGTCCAAAGTGTTCAAACTCGTAACGCTGGGTGCGTCTGTGAGCCTTGCGCATTTTTGAGCGGCTCAATCTGATGATTTTGGCATATACGGACTGCACACGACGACAACGACCGCCTCTTCCCTTCGACCAACCCCTTTTCTCCCTCTCCCTCTTACACGGCGTCCCTTCAGTAACATCCAGCAAGGCTGTCATATTCCGTTAACGCGCCGCCCACCCCTTTTGACCTTCCGAATTCGCGTGGCAGCCTTTTCAAAGTTGCGAGTAGGGTTGTACATCGCTGAACAGAGACGAGCCTGCGTCACCCATGTCCATGGCAGGGCTCCTTGGGCCGCCATATCCCGAGTTCACGTGGCCTTCCTCCATCTGTACCGGTGTACTTGGGTTTACATGCCAGCTCAAGAGCACGATCTGCTTCCTACAACCACCGTCACCACCAACCTCGACGACAGCCGGAGAGGAAGGAACCTTCTGTATGGGCAACCACACCGCTGGTATTTCTCCCCTTCCTTAAGCCCATCACCTCGATACATCTGGGCAGCCGGTTCATCATTCGCCGCAGACTCCTCAGCGGGCACCGTAACAGTAGCCCCACCATTCACCTCAGTTCCAGACGCCTCAGCCGACACTGGATCCTGCATATAGTGGCAACCGAAGGTGGCCCTAGACCTCTTCAAACGCAGGCATATGCGGCCTACCGTTAGGGTCATCAGGAGCAAGGATCACAGCAGCGGGCTCCTTCGCAGCAATGACAAGACCGCAGGCTTCTTTGCACTAGCCTCGCGCTCTGGTTCAGCCTACAATGCCACGCGTTTCTCAGCCGGGGTCGACCTCCGTCAGTCACTCTCTATTTGAATTCTCCAAACTCCAGTTGTACTGACTCGTCGAAGTAGATTCTGCTGCCATAAGCGCAGCAGCTCCAGGTTAAAATCAAGCAAGGAAGAGGGAGTTATGGACGGATCCGTTGGGTTTCTTGTGTTGCCTGAATCTGATTGCAGGATCGGCTTGGGTTGCTTCAGCCCGTCCGACGCACCACGAACCGGCTCGCTCTACCCCGCTTGATCACACATTGCGAGAGCAACACCAGCAACCTGCATCGCTTCCGCTTGACAGTGCTGCACGCCAAACCACTCTTCCACCTAACGTTGGTGGTAGAGTCGTTACCACCTCTGTGATGTACCCCACCAGCCTTGTCCTCAAGAGGACCAATTCCTCGTTCAAGTCGTCGACACCCTTATCCGTGATCCCCCTATGCTCTTCGACACCCACCTGCACTGTAGCGCCCGAGCATAGGTTCTGGATCTCGCGAAGCTTGAGATGGACAAGGCCAGGATTGTGTGTTGCGTTGGTTAGGCCTGGCGGTATCAGGTCTACTGGGTCGGCGAGAGGGAATAGTGGAGATGGATCCCGTGGAGGATGCACTGGAGGATCTTAGAGATAACTACATACGGCTGTCGGTAGCGGGTGCCAGAGTCGCTGGGATGTCCTTCCGGATGTTGTAGGATAGTTTCGTCACGACTGTTGAATGAAGACGTTCAGTGATCTACGAGTCGCCAGAGCTTTGGGACGAGAGCGATGGAATGTGCGAGCGTGCTTGAGTGAGGTACATTGGCATTTCTTTGCAATGCCTAAGATGGTACCAGCATGGGGCGATCGTTCCGGATTCATGTCGTTGCGGCGCGGATGGTAAATAGGGGCTTTGTGATGCCCCTATCTTCTCTTGCGCATGATCAGTGGGCGCTTGATCTGGCTTGAACCTGTCCACGACCTTCGTTTCACTTGAGATACTGCAAGCCGGTTCTAACAGTCTGAATTCTGCCCGATAATGTCATTCCTGAGGAAGGTGAATACATAGAGCTCGTCTAGTCTGGTCGAGTTGGTACTGAATGCTGAGCTCTTGGTAGGTTGGCCGGAAGTTGGGTGCGAGGCTTAAAAATCGAGCTGAAGTAGACGACGAAGCCACCTCACCCCCTGAAGCGCGACACGAGGAAGTAGAAGTACAGGCGGCAGGTGAAACTCGAGGCATCGGCGACATCTGCCCCGCACCTCTCGATGTGCGCCGCCCTAGCAAAGTTGAAGCAGATGCAGAAAACCAGAGCACATCCCAAAGTTCGTTTAACTCTACTGATATTATTGATTAATGACCAGAACCTGATGGTGTGCAAAAGCCCCACACCCAAATGACCAGAGACGTTATCCCGCAGACAACCAAATCTCTATCAGCGGAGGAATCTTCAACAACGCTGGCCGGGATGTCATCTCTCAAACGTATATCCACAGCCAATACATTAATGAAGGTGAGTCGCATCGGGGACCGAGCTGCTTATCGCGGGAGGACTCATTTTCACTCGCAGAGCCAAGAGATAGTAGACTCTTTGAGGTGCTCATCCCTGTTCCTGCAGCACACGACTGCGAGGTCGTCAGCAGCAAAGTATCGGAGTGCTTCGCGGGCACCCGCCAGCAGCTCCTCCACGACATCGAAGCGTGGCGAACAGCGGGATCGGTGCCCATCTTTATATTGGATGGCATCGCTGGCATCGGCAAGTCGACGATAGTGAAAAGTGTCTGTGCGCAAGCGGCTGCCGAGCGGTCCCTTGCTGCCAGCTGGTTCTTCTCTCTCGCGACGAACAAGACAGAAGGACCACTCGTGGCTTCGTTCGAACTCTCGCCTATCAACTAGCGTCCCATCACCCCACCCTTCGTGAGCGCATCTCCGGAGTGCTGAAATCACAACCCGATATTCTTCAAAAGGCCGTTCGGATGCAGTTCGACGCATTGGTACACGAGCCCTTGCGGGGAGCGTTCGAGAACGAGAGCGAGACCCACACCATCTCCATCGACGCGATCGACGAGTGCAATCTCACAGAGGCCATCGAGCTCCTCTCCATCCTCTTGAACTCAATACCACAGCATCCTCGGCTCCGACTCCTTGTTACCTGTCGACCCGAGCGACCATTCAGGTTGCTACTTCAGCAATACCAAGGACCTCGTGTGTTCCATTTACACGAAATCGAAAACTCGGTGGTTCAAGCAGACATTCGTCTGTACATTAACCACTGCCTCTCGCCGGCCCAGATCGACAAGGCACTCCCGGACCTACTGCCACCTCGCTGGCGCGCATCGCCCGACGAGGTAGAGGCCTTGGTTCAGATGGCTGGGAAGCTTTTCATCGTCGCATCGACTGCGATCAGCTTCATCTTGGATCCGTTACGTCTTGCCCCTGCGAAGCAAATGGCCCAGCTCTTGAATGCCAAGTCAGGAGCAACATTGGCGGGTGAACCCATGGACCACCTGTACATACAGGTTCTTCGTGCGGCTGTCCCCAAACATGTCGGCGATTGGTTTGAGGACTACCAAGCCGTTGTCGGTACGATTGTCGTGGCTGCTGATGTTCTCTCAACCCAGTCCCTCGCGTCTCTTTTGGACATGGATCCGAATGGAATTGTCGGGGCACTGTCCCATCTCCACTCTCTGATAGCTCCTACACGCGACGGCGACGCCTTCCATGTTCACCACAAGTCCTTCCCCGATTTCGTAACGGACAAATCGCGTTGTGCGATCGACTCTCGCTTCTTCATCGAGGCGTCGGCACGACACTTCCACCTCGCCCAGCACTGTCTTCGAATCATGACCAAGATGCTGAAGCAAAACATCTGCCAGCTACCGCGATCAGATTGGGACGTAGAATTAAGCGGCTTACCCCCTGGTACTATCAAGGCCCGGATTCCCTCGGAACTAGCCTACGCCTGTGCCTACTGGGTCTTTCACTTGCGAGAAGGCCTACACCACCTCGTTGGCCGTGACGACGTCATTGACCAGTTCAAGGTCTTCGTGGAGCAACATCTGCTATCATGGCTGGAAGTCCTAGCATGGACCAACCGATTCGACACCTCGTGGGACGATGTTAGCCTTCTATCTGAAAGCATCGTGAGTGTACAGTACAGGTTTCTTTGTCTCAGGATCTAACATAGGAGATGCACCAGACAAAGCTACTCCCGATGGCCGGCCAACTTGAAGGACCTCTCTCGAATCTCGAGCACATTGGCAGTGTACTTCGGGACCTTCTTCGCTTTATTTCCCTTCACCCAGAACTACCACGGCGCCTCCCAATGCACATCTACCTTTCCACTCTGCCGTTCGTTCCGAGCGAGTCCAAACTACGACGCTTGTATGCCAAGTCAACGTCGAACGCGACACATTCTATTGCGGTCGTCTCAGGGCTCGAGCAGCACTGGGATCCAATCTCTGTCACCTTCCGAGAGAGCCCTATGGCGATGGATTTGTCCCCTTGTGGCACCATGATTGCCACTCGCTCGAGCCGTGTTCGCCTTTACAATGCCAAATCAGGGCAGCTACTTCAATCACTCGGTTCGGAGATGTTAGTGGGCAACACTGAGTATGCCTCTGTTGCATTTTCCTCAGACAGCCGGTACATTGCATCCACCACCTCATTTGGTGTCCAACTTTGGGACGTGGTTTCTGGGGAATTGGTTGGGAACTGCTGTTTCCCTGGTTCACCTCTCCCTGACAACTCTGGGTCCATACACATACTACATGGGGAACAGGGATTCTATCACGCATTGAAGCACGATCGAATGTATGCCACCTCTCTTATCTTCATCGTCGATGGAGTGTCAATCGCTGCTGGGACAGCAGATGCAAGACTACTCATATGGAATATGGAGGAGCCCGAAGCGGTTCTGCTTCAAGTTGTGGATGATCCAAGCTCTAGTGATCCCTGTCGATGCCAGCCGGAAGGCATTGATGTGGGATGTCTGGCTCATGGGATAGAGGGCCTTGTTGCGCTCCCTGATTCTCCCATTCTATTAGGTGTTACGCAGAGCGCCGTCATATTCTGGGATCGAATTACCCACAAGTGTTTGGAGACCATCCCCCGTTGTGCAGTTGGGGTTCGTGACCAACGTAGATTAATCTCCCCACCCATTTCAGTCTCCCTCGATAAGGAGATGGTGGTCATCGATTGCGATCCCTTCCTCATCAGCATCTACTCCGTCCGCACTCAGCACCATCTCTGCAACCTATCAGGCCACCAGGGCATTGTCACAACGACTGCCTTTGCGCCACATGACCACCTGTGTTCAGCGTCCGAGGACAGGACCGTTCGGCTCTGGGATGTCACCACTGCGAGTCAGTTAAAGTGCATACAGATAGCCTGTGTGCTGGTACACTCTGTGTTTTCGGTGACACTGGGCACGTTCATCCTTAGTCCGAAGTGGGCAAGTGAGGGCAGGATGGTCAGGCTTGTTGACGATGAATGCATCGTCTTTGGACCTAGCCATTTCCGAGGAGAGGTATCCTGGGGCCCCCAACTGGCAGTGGACGGCTCAACCGTAGCATCATATGACGGCACCTCTATTATGGTCGCAAACGTATTGGATTTCATTGAAACACCTGCACACACGGACACTCTTGTACCCTCCCGACCATTCAAATTTGGTTATGTACCCTCTGGCGAAGTTGTAGCATTGCACTTTGTTGACAACCTCGGGAGCCCTTTGCAGACTTCAGAAGTCGCAGGGTTGGTCAACGTCACTTTGAGGCGGTTGAGCCTCCAGGACATTTCACATGACATGTCTCGAGCGGCGATAATCGACAAGGAATCAGACCCTGACAGCCTATGGATCTACGATGTTCGCTCAGGGAGGCAGGAGTTCCGCCTTGCCTTACCGCCACTTGACGCTAAGGACGAACGACCATGGTGTCACGTGCGGTTCTCGTGGGACTCCAGCACTGTCTACTTGGCATGGGCTGACCGCAAGTTCTATGCTGCCTGTCTCCCTTCAGAATCCGCAAGTCGTCAGGACGTGTCGCTTGCCCAGGTTGCATTTTCAAGACTCGAGGACACGCCAACCCCGGATCGGGAGTGCCTGGAAGCCACGTGCCTACCCAGTATGTCTGAATTTCATTTTTTCGCAGAACATTCCGCATGGGTTTTCAACGACGAGGGGGCCTGGAACCAAATACACCTTCCCTCGCTGCCATTCGAAGAAATACGCAGTATCGCATATTCACCAAACGGGGCGCTCGTCGCAATAGTTCTTTGGCCTTTCATGTTTACAGGCCCGATGAAAGGCATGAACATTCAGATTCGAAGTATCCCAAGTTACAATCTGACTGCAACTCTACAAGACGATCAATACTCTACTGGTATATGGAAGCTTCAATTTCTCGATCACCTCCCCCACGTCCTTATCGCCTGTTCACGCCTTGGTTTCACATGCTGGGATGCAATGACCGGTCAAAGGGTTGGGCAATGCTTCTCTCAATTAGGCAGATTACTTGACCTTCATTCCTACAACAGCTCGGACTTCTTATGCCTTTCACGATCTCATTCATCGCTGTCAATGTTGGTAGCCGTTCAACTCCGGGGATCTGATCTACCAGAGCGGGTACAGCAGCTCTGTTTCCTTCCCCCCAACCTTTCGGTTGACTCACAACTCAATGTCAATCCCCTTCATCCGCACATCGTTGCTCTTTCGGCACGCAGCGGTGTTATGCAAATCGACATTTCCAACTGTCCGCTACCGTTTCCCTTGGACTAGACTATCATATATGTAACAACATCATGACAATAGCATTAGCGTTACCATGGTTGTCCCTAGACTCACGTGAGGCGACGCAGATGTGCGACAGAGCATACATACTTGTTCAGGCCCAGTGTCATACACGTCCTAGCAGCCATAGGCTCAGGCTGCGACGGCCCCAATACTTCATCTAATCAGTTGGTTATCTTGATCTTATCGCCGATTGATGCTCCCGCCATCCCCAAACGGGGATGCTGTAGGCATAGCAGTGTTGACACACAAAACCCGCAGCCCTTCCGTCTTTCGCCTATACCACATCCTTCCTCGATTCTTGAACATCGAGTACAGCGTAGTAGCTAGCGACGATGTTTAGAGGAGGCGCTACGAGCTTGTTGGTGTGTTTTACTCTCCCGAACAAACGAACGAGCGGCTGATTCCATGGTCCAATAGTGAGAGTAAACCAACCACAGGAATTCTGAGAGCTGGGAGGCCATGCTACCCATCTGCTATAATTCCGTTGCTAGTCAGTGGCTATTCCTCCTTTCGTAGGCTACCGACAGTGATATACTAACGACAAAGACATACAGCCTTCAACGCCGCCACATCTCTCGTCAAGCGTCTTTGACCTGCGCTGTGGATCTCGTCCAAAGTGTTCAAACTCGTAACGCTGGGTGCGTCTGTGAGCCTTGCGCATTTTTGAGTGGCTAAATCTGATGATCTTGGCATATACAGACTGCACACGACGACAACGACTGCCTCTTCCCTTCGACCAACCCCTTTTCTCCCTCTCCCTCTTACACGGCGTCGATTCAGTAACATCCAGCAAGGCTGTCATATTCCGTTAACGCGCCGCCCACCCCTTTTGACCTTCCGAATTCGCGTGGCAGCCTTTTCAAAGTTGCGAGTAGGGTTGTACATCGCTGAACAGAGACGAGCCTGCGTCACCCATGTCCATGGCAGGGCTCCTTGGGCCGCCATAGCCCAAGTTCACATGGCCTTCCTCCATCTGTACCGGTGCACTTGAAGGGTTTACATGCCCGCTCAAGAGCACGATCTGCTTCCTACAACCACCGTCACCACCAACCTCAACAACAGCCGGAGAGGAAGGTTCCTTCCGTTCGGGCCACCACCTCTGGCGTTTCTCCCCTTCCTGACGCCCATCACCTCGATACGTCTGGGAAGCCAGTTCATCACTCGTCGCAGACTCCTCAGCAGGCACCGCAACAGTAGCCCCACCATTCACCTCAGTTCCAGACGCCTCAGCCGACACTGGATCCTGCATACAGTGGCAGCTCATTCGCAGCAGTGACACCCTTTCAATTAACCTCGCACGCTGGTAGAGCGTGCAATGCGACGCGTTCCTCAGCCGCGGTCTACCTCCGTCAGTCACTCTGTATTCGAATCCTCCAAACCCCAGTCGGACTGACTCATCGACGTAGGTTTGGCTGGGACAGCACCAGCACCATTGCGGAGATGGTCAAGGCTCGAGCCCGAGCCCAAATCAAGCAAGGAGTAGGGAGTCATGGACGGATCCGTTGGGTTTTCGGCGATGCCTGAATCTGATGGCGGAATCGGCTTGGGTTCCTTCAGCCCGTCCAACGCACTACAGACCAGCTCACTCTTACCCGCTCGATCACACGTCGCGAGAACAACACCAACCGCATCGCTTCCGCTTGACAGCGCTGCACGCCAAACCTCTCTTCCACCTAACGTTGGTGTTAGAGTCGTTACCATCTCTATGATCTGCACCACCAGCGTTATCCTCAAGAGGGCCGTTTCCTTGCTCAAGTCGTCGACATTGTTATCCGTGATCCTCATATGCCCTTTGACACCTGAGCTGTAGCGCCCGAGCATAGGTTCTGGATCTCGCAAAGGCTGAGATGGACACGGCCGGGATTGTGCGTTGTGTCGGTGGAACTGGCGATACCAGGTCGACTGGGTCGGCGAGAGGGAATAGTGGAGATGGATCCCGTGGAGGATGCACCGGAGGATTTTAGAGATAACTACATACGGCTGTTGGTAGCGGGTGCCAGAGTCGCTGGGATGACCTTCCGGATATTGTAGCATAGTGTCGTCGCAACGATTGAATGAAGACACTATGTGATCTACGAGGCGCCAGAGCTTTTGGACAAGAGCAACGGCACGTGCAAGTGTGTTTGAGTTAGATACATCGGCATCTCTTTGCAATGTCTACCAAGGTAGCATTCAACATGGTACCAGCGTGGGGGTCCCGGATTCAAGTCGTTGCGGCCCGGATGGTAAATAGGGGCTTTGTGATGCCCCTATCTTCTCTTGCGCATGGGCGCTTGATCTGGCTTGAACCAGGTCCACGACCTTCGTTTCACTTGAGATACTGCAAGCCGGTTCTAACAGTCTGAATTCTGCCCAATAATGTCATTCCTGAAGAAGGTGAATACATAGAGCTCGTCTAGTATAGTCGAGTTGGTACTGAATGCTGAGCTCTTGGTAGATTGGCCGGAAGTTGGGTGCGAGGCGTAAAGATCGAGCTGTAGTAGATGACGAAGCCACCTCACCCCCTGAAGCGCGACACGAGGAAATAGAAGTACAGGCGGCAGGTGAAACCCGAGACATCGGCGACGTCTGCCCCGCACCTCTCGATGTGCGCCGCCCTAGCAAAGTTGAAGCGGACGCAGAAAGCCAGAGGCCATCCCAAAGTTCGTTTCGCTCTACTGATATTATTGATTAATAACCAGAACCTGACGGTATGCAATAGTCGCGCAGCAAAACGAGCAGAGATATCATCCAATGGGCAACCAATTCTCTATCAGCGGCGGAACTTTCAACAACGCTGGCCGGGACGTCATCTCTCAAACGTATATCCATAGCCAATACATTAACGAAGGCGAGTCAAGCCGGAACCCACATTCATTGACACAGGAAAACTCATCTTCGTCACTCAGATCAATCAAACTCAAGCGATATCAAACTCTTCGAGTTGCTCAGTCCTGTCCCTGCAGCGCACGACTGCGAGGTCGTCAGTAGCAAAGTATCGGAGTGCTTCGCGGGCACCCGCCAGCAGCTCCTACACGACATCGAGACATGGAGGACGACAGGGTCAGTGCCTATCTTTATATTGGATGGCATCGCAGGCATCGGGAAGTCGACGATAGTGAAAAGTGTCTGCGCGCACGCGGCTGCCGAGCGGTCCCTTGCTGCCAGCTGGTTCTTCTCTCGCGACGAACAGGACAGGAAGACCACTCGAGGGTTTGTCAGAACTCTTGCATATCAACTTGCGTCCCATCACCCCACCCTTCGTGAGCGCATCTCCGAGGTGCTGAAAGCTCAACCCGATATTCTTCAAAAGGCCATTCGGATGCAGTTCGACGCATTGGTACACGAGCCCTTGCGGGGAGTGTTCGAGAACGAGAGCGAGACCCACACCATCTCCATCGACGCGATCGACGAGTGCAATCTCACAGAGGCCGTCGAGCTTCTCTCCATCCTCTTGAACTCGATACCACAGCATCCCGCGCTCCGACTCCTTGTTACCTGTCGACCCGAGCGACCATTCAGGTTGCTACTTCAGCAATACCAAGGACCTCGTGTGTTCCATCTACACGAAATCGAGAACTCGGTGGTTCAAGCAGACATTCGTCTGTACATCAACCACTGCCTCTCGCCAGCCCAGATCGACAAGGCACTCCCGGACCTACTGCCACCTCGCTGGCGTGCATCGCCCGACGAGATAGAGGTCTTGGTTCAGATGGCCGGGAAGCTCTTCATCGTCGCATCGACTGCGATCAGCTTCATCTTGGATCCGCTACGTCTTGCCCCTGCAAAGCAAATGGCTCGTCTTCTGAATGTCAAGATGGGAGCGGGACTGGCCGGTAGCCCTATGGACCGCCTGTACATGCAAGTTCTTCGTGCCGCCGTTCCAGAGCCTGTTGACGATTGGTTTGAAGACTACCAAGCCGTTGTTGGCTCCATCGTTGTGGCTGCCGACGTTCTCGCAACACAGTCTCTGGCTTCATTGCTGGACATGGAACCAAATTGCGTTGTCAGCACACTATCTCATCTCCATTCGCTTATAGCTCCCACACGCGACGGCGATGCTTTCCACATTCACCACAAGTCATTTCCCGACTTTGTTACAGACAAGTCTCGATGCGCCATCGACTCTTGCTTCTTCATTGAGGCGTCGGCGCGACACTTCCACCTCGCCCAGCATTGTCTTCGAATCATGGTCAAGACGTTGAAACAAAACATCTGCGAGCTACAGCGCTCAGATTGGGACGTGGAATCAAGCGACTTACCTCCTGGTATCAAGGACCGGATCCCCCCAGAACTGACCTATGCCTGTTCGTACTGGATTCTACACATGCAAGAAGGCCTACCACACCTCATTGGCCGTGACGACGTTATTGACCAGCTCAAGATCTTCGCGGAACGTCATCTACTATCCTGGCTGGAAGTCCTAGCATGGACCAACCGGTTCGACACCGCGTGGGGCGATGTTAGCCTTCTGTCTGAAAGCATTGTGAGTGCACAGTACGAGTTTCGTTGTCTCAGGATCTAACATTGGAGCGACACCAGAAGAAGCTACTCCCAGTGGCTGGGGAAGGACCCCTCTCGGATCTCGAGCATGTTGCCAGTGTACTCCGGGACCTTCTTCGATTTATCTCTCTTCACCCAGAATTACCACGGCGCTTCCCAATGCACATCTACCTTTCCGGTCTGCCGTTCGTCCCGAGCCAGTCCAAAATACGACACTTGTATGCCAAGTCAGCGTCAAACACCGCACATTCTATTGCTGTCGTTTCAGGGCTCGAGCCGAACTGGGACCCAATCTCTGTCACCTTCCGAGAAGACACAAAGGCAATGGATTTGTCCCCTTGTGGCACCATGATTGCCACTCGCTCGAGCCGTGTTCGCCTTTACAACGCCAAATCAGGGCAGCTACTTCAATCACTCGGTTCGGAGATGGAAGGCACTGCGTATGCCTCTGTCGTATTTTCCTCAGACAGCCGCTACGTTGCATCGACCACCTCATTTGGTGTCCAAATTTGGGACGTGCTTTCTGGGGAATTGGTTGGGAACTGCTGTTTCCCTGGTTCACCTCTCCCCGATGACTCTGAGTCCATGCATTTCATACGGTGGGAAGGGGTAGGCTATTACGCATTGAAGCCCGATCGAATGCATGCCACTTCCCTTATCTTCACTACCGATGGATTATCGATCGCTGCTGGAACAGCAGACGGAAGACTACTCATATGGAATATGGTGGAGCCCGAAGCGGCTCTGCTTCAAGTTGTGGATGATGAAAGTTCTAGTCATCCCTGTAATTTCAATTGCCGGCCGGAAGGCCTTTATACGGGGTGTCTGGCTCACAGTATAGAGGGCCTCGTTGCACTCCCTGATTCGCCTATTCTGTTGGGTGTTATGCGGGGTGCAGTCATATTCTGGGATCGAATTACCCACAAGTGTTTGGAGACCATCCCCCGTTGTGCGGTTGAGCTTCGTGACCAACCTGGATCAATTTCCCCACCCGTTTCAGTTTCCCTCGATAAGGAGATGACGGCTATCGATTGCCATTCTTTCCTCATCAGTGTATACTCCGTCCGCACTCAGCACCGCCTTTGCAACCTATCCGGCCACCAGGGCAGAGTCACAACCACTGCCTTTGCGCCACACAACCACCTGTGTTCGGCGTCCGAAGACAGGACCGTTCGGCTCTGGGATGTCACCACTGCTAGCCAGTTAAAGTGCATACAGATTGCCTATGTACTGATACACTCCGTGTTTTCGGTGACACTGGGCACGTTCATCCTCAGTCCCGAAAGTGCACGCCAGGGCAGGATGGTCAGGCTTGTTCACGATGAATGCATCGTCATTGGACCCAGTCATTTCCGAGGACAGGTATCCTGGGGCCCCCAACTGGCAGTGGATGGTTCTACCATAGCATCATACGACGGCTCCTCCATTATGGTCGCGAACGTATTGGATTTCATCGGACCAGCCGCACACACCGACAATCGTGAATTCTCCCAATCATCCAGATTTGGTTATTTACCCTCTGGCCAAGTTGTAGCGCTGCGCTTCGTTGAAAAGCTCGGGAACCCTTGGCAGACTTTCAAAGTCACCGGAGTAGTAAACGTCACCATTAGGCAGTCGAGCTTCAAAGGAATCTCCCATGACATGTCTCGAGCAGCAATCATCGACAAGGAATCAGACCCTGGCAGCCTATGGATCTACGACGTTCGCTCAGGGAGGCAGGAATTCCGCCTTTCGTTTCCGCCACTCGCTCAGGACGAATCACCACGGTGTCGCGTGCGGTTCTCGTCGGACTCAAGCACTGTCTACTTGGAATGGGCTGATGGCAAGTTCTATGCTGCCTGTCTCCCTTCAGAATCTGCAAGCCGTCAGGACGTCTCGCTTGCCCAGGTAGCATTCTCAAGACTCGAGGACACGCCAACCCCGCATTTGGAGTGCCTGGAAGCCATGGGCCTACCCCATGTGTCTAAACTCCATTTTCTTGCACAAGATTCCGCGTGGGTTTTGAACGACGATAAGACCTGGAATCAAATACACCTTCCCTCGCTGCCATTCAAAGAAATACGCAAAATCGCATATTCACCAAACGGGGCGCTAGTCGCAATAGTTCTTACGCCTGCCATAGTTGCTGGCCCCATTGAAGGCGCGAACATTCAGATTCGACGGCTCCCAAATTACGATCTGATTGCAACTCTACATGACCATCGACACTATCTACTGGACATTCGATTTCTCGATCACCTCCCCCACGTCCTTGTCGCCTGTTCGTACATCGGTTTTACATGCTGGGATGCAACGACTGGTCAAATGGTTGGGCAATGCTTCTTCCAATCAGCCAGTTTACGTGACCTTTATTCCTACAACAGCTCGGACTTCTTATGCCTTCTATGGTCTCAGTCGCTGTCGATGTTGGTAGCTGTTCAACTCCGGGGATCTGATCTCCCAGAGAAGGTACAGCAGCTCTGTTTCCTCCCCCCCAACCTTTCGGTTGCCTCAAAACTCAGTGTCAATCCCCTTCATCCGCACATCGTTGCTCTTTCGGTGCGCAGCGGAATTATGCAAATCGACATTTCCAACTGTCCGCTACCGTTTACCTTGTACTAGACTATCATATATGTAACAACTTTATGACAACAGTGTTAGCATTACCATAGTTGTCCCCAGACTCACGTGAGGCGACGGGGATGTGCGACAGAGCATACATACTCGTTCTGCCCCAGTGTCATACACGTCCTAGCAGCCATAGGCTCAGCCTGCGACGCCCCCAATACTTCATCTAATCAGTTGGTTATCTTGATCTTATCGCCGATTGATGCTCCCGCCATCCCCAAACGCGGATGCTGTAGGCATAGCAGTGTTGACACACAAAACCCGCAGCCCTTCCGTCTTACACCCATACTACATCCTTCCTCGATTCCTGAACGTCGAGTACGACGTAGCCAGTAGTGACGATGTTTGGAGGAGGCGCTACAAATCCTTATGACGAGATCGTCGGTGCGTTCTAACATCTATCTCTGGATGAGGCGAATGAATAGCTGATTCTAATGGCCCAATAGTGAAAGCGACGGATGAGAACCAGACGTCGGAGAATTGGGAGGTCATATTGAACCTATGTGATAAAGTCGTAGACGAAGGCCAAGAAGGGTGAGCCTCTCTCTCATCACACTCTTGTGGATGCATCCATGAGCATGATGACGTTGACGATGATAATGCTAACCACCGCTATACAGATCCCACAACGCCGTCGCAGCTCTCATAAAGCGTCTAGCTCACCGGAACGCCAACGTCCAACTGTACGCTCTCACATTAGCCGAAGCACTTGTCAAGAACTGCACGATCGTCTTGCATCGGGAGATCTCGTCCAAGGCCTTCACGCAAGCTTTGGAGAAGCTCGTCACGGATCGGGTGCGTTTCATAGCTTTCGAGGGCTGCGCAGTTGAATCTGACATTTTCCGGATGCCCAGACTGCGCATGACAAGGTCAAGAAACGAGCTCTGGGGCTCATCGCGGAGTGGTCTGCGGATTGGGAGAATGATACGTCTCTGGGGTTGATGGAAGGTCTCTATGACGATCTAAAGCGAAAAGGTCTGTCATCTTCTCTCTAATACAAGTTTCCGACTTATAAACGGGTGTGTAGGCCACAAATTCGACCAAACGAGCGAACCACTTCCTCCATCCGCCGACGATGAAGTCCGTCGAAAGGAGGAAGAAGAACTCCAGCGCGTCCTCGAGCTGTCGATGAAAGATACTGGAGGACGCGGGACGTGGTCCCAGTACTCACTTGCTGCGAACTCGACTGGTGGTGCTGGCGGCTCTTCTTCCTCCGCAGCCGCTGGAGGATCTTCGTCAGCTGCTGCGCCTTCAGGGGGCAGTGGAGGATACAGTGCACCGAAGTATCAGGCGGGCTACGTGCCCGCTAGGACGCCATCTCCTGCTACCCAGAGGAGGTACAACAACTCTCCACCACCTCCGGCTGCTCAACCCCAGCATCAGCCTCCAGCTCAGCCCCCAGTCCACCAGCAATCCCAGTATCAGCCACCAGCTCAACGAGCTCATACGCCTTCCTATGGCGGGCCGAGCGCTACATCGAGCTACACCCCAGCTCCTGCTCCCGCCCCATCCACCGTTGCTCCCACTCAACCCCCTCCTTCCACTAACGACGCAACCTCCCCAACGACGACATCGGGCATAATAACCCGCGTCCGTGCCCTACACACATTCGAACCCTCCGAACCCGGCGAACTCGCATTCGACAAGGGCGACATCATCAAGGTCGTCGATCGAGGCTACAAGGACTGGTGGCGAGGCCAACTCAAAGGTCGTACCGGTATATTCCCCGTGAATTATGTCGAGCCGATGCCAGAACCTAGCAAGGAAGAGCTGTGGAAGGAGGCAGAGGCAGAGGCGGTTGTGTTTGGACAGGCTGTTCATGTTGAACGGTTGTTATCGATGTTGAAGAATTGGGATGTGGAGAGGGAGAGTTTGGCTGATAACGAGGAGATTCAGGTACGTTCTTTCACTGTCGTTTGTTGAGATGGTGGATTAGAGGCTGATGGGATGGGATGACGATAACAGGAATTATACAGATCATGCATGTCGCTGAGACCCAAGATCGTGAAGTTGATCGACAAGTATAGTCAGAAGAGGGCGGATTTGGTGTCGATGAATGAGGCGTTCGTGCGTGCTAGGTCGATTTTCGATAGGATGATGGAGGAGAGTTTGGCGAGGCATACCGGGAGTACGTATTCCTTCCTTTGATTCTTCGCCCCATCACATTCTAACATTCGCCTATGTTTGCAGTCTACGACCAGCAACAACCAGTCCCATATCCCGCACACGCCCGACCTCAAAGCTACATGGCGCACAACAGGACGAGCTCGTATGGTCCCCCTCCTCCCGTTGGCCCCACTCCGGGCGGAGGATATGGAGGATGGAACCCAGCTCAAGCTCCGGGAGGGTACGACCAGCCTCCTATCCCTCCACAGCAGCAGCAGGGATACCCTCCGTACGGCCAACAGGGACCTCCGCCTCAACAAGGACCTCCTCCTCAGGCTCCGACGCCTTACGGTGCACCTCCTCAGGCTGGCGCTCCGGGTTACGTTGTCGATGCGTACGGTCAACAGCCTCCCCAGCAGCAACCTCCCCAGCAACAACAACCAAATCAAGGCCCTGCACCGGCGGTTCAACCATCGACATATGGATATACCGCTCCGTATAGCACTGGGCAAGGTCCGACGCCGTATCCTGCTCCTGGTCAACAGCAGGGGCAGCAGGGTCCATACGGTCAGCAACAGCAGGGATATGGTGCACCGCCAGAGGCGCAGCAGCCTCCTCAGCAACCTCAGTATCAGGTTCCTCAACAGGCTCCTCCTCAACAGCCTGCTCAACAGCCCGCTCAACAGCAGCAGCAGCAGCCTCAGCTCCCTGCGTACGGCGCGACGCCTTACGCTCCCGCTGCTCAATCTCCTGCACAAGCGATCCCTGTCGGCCCCTTACCCGACCCGCACGCGAATCTGCAACCTCGCCAGTCGTATCAGCAGCAGCAGCAGCCTCCGTACGATGCTCCTCAGCAATCACCGATGCAACAACCGATGCAGCCTCAACAGCAGCCACTTCAGCAAGCTATGCAGCCTCAGCCCGTACAACAGCCCATCCAGCAACCAATGCAGCCACAGGCGGCTCCTCAGCCTGCTCCTCAGCCTCAACCAGCCGTAGCAGAGGAGGTAGACGACCTCTTGCCGCTTCCGAACCCATTGGAGAATTGGGGTTCGCCGGCTGTTGAGACGCCTACACCTCAGGGTGGTTCGATTGGTGCTGGATCTCCTCTTGGTGGTCCTTTCGGTGGTGGTTCGATTGGTGGTGGTCCTACTGGAGGCTCCATCGGCGGCGCTATACTCGGCGGTGGTGCCCCGACGCCTGCACAGGTTGCCTCGCCTGATGCCAACCCGCAAAGGCGCGACTCGTATGGGTTTGGTGCTGGTACCGGGATCGGTGGTGTAGGAGGGGTGGGATCTCCAGCTGGATCTGTTTCGTCTCCCGTTGGATCGATGGTTTCGCCTGTGCAGGGTCAACAAGGGATGGGCCTGCAGCGACAAGGAGAAATGGGCTTACAACAACAGGGACAACAGGGAATGAGTCCGCAACAGCATGGGATGAGTCTCCAACAACAAATGGAGTTGGGTGCACAGGGTACCGAGCCTTTGCATTCGCAGCAGTCGGTTGGTGGTGCTGGGTACGCTTCGCCAGAGCCTGCTCGGCATGCGACGCAAGAGTCTATCCCGCAGGCTCAACCCGAACGTCATGCCACCCAGCCTCAGCCTCAGCCCGAGCAGTTTGCTCCTCATCAGCAACAGCAACCTGCTTATCAACCCGCTTCTCAACAGCCCACGTCTCAACCTGCCTCTCAGCAGCAACAGCCCGTTGCAAACCGTCGAGATTCGTTCCAACAACAACCAGTCGCAAATCGTCGAGACTTGTTCCAAAATCAGCCCGTCGCAAACCGACGTGACTCCTTCAGGCCGGTAGTGGTGGAATGGACACCTCTCGCCCCTCTCTCGCCTTCCCAAGGTCGCCGAGATGCTCGCTCGAGGCCCACCGTACATCTACGACCCATCCATCACCTATCCTGACCCGAACGTCCAGGCGTGGGCTCAATATTTCGCACAGGGTGGAACGGACAAGGCTGGTGCGGTGTACTTTGTCAGCGTGCCTGGTGTTACGGGTCCAGCTGCAGCACCAAAGCATGACGAGGTGGAAGAGTTGGATAGTGCAATCGGGAGTATGCAGGTTCAGGATCAACAGCAGGTGCAAGGTCGATCCTAGGACTCAGCAGCAGCAACACCCAGGAGGAGGGGTGGTGCAGATGGCCGCTGCGAATGCGCCGAGGTATCAGTTGACGGATACTGGGTTTGGTGGTGGACGGGTTGCGTCGCCTGGAGGCGGTGCACGAGTCGCGTCACCTGGAGGAGGGAGTGCGGCGTCGACGCCATCGTGGGTCCTGCCAAAGCAGACGTTGCCTAGGAGTCCTGGAAGTGGGAATAGTGGGTTGTTGTGAGGTTGCTCACCGAACGAATGGGTGGAACGGGGAAGGTGATGAGGCAGAAGGAGGTGGCGTGCCTCTAGGACAGGATTGGAACGCGTATGCCATTTGTATTCCTATGTTTCTTGCCTTGCGTGTAGACGGACCAGAAATTTTATTTTGCTTCTTTTTTCCTCTATTTTTTTCGTTCTTCATTTGTGGTAAATACCCGATGTTGGTTGATCTTATGATTCCAGATAATGATTCACTGCTTCAATAGGTTAAGAGATTTCCTCTTTCTATTTCAAACGAATGGATAAACCGAGCTTTCAATTTTACTCACTTGAGCAAAGGGGCGGAGCAGTCGAATCATCAGCTAGATTTCAAAATAAGCGCCCAACATGCTTCTAGAGTCGGTACAATTCTTCGGAACGGCTTTCATAGGGAGAGACCGCTGAGGGAGTTGAGGCAGGCTCAACTTGGGTAGGTACCAAACCGACCAGCCATCGAGACGACTGAAACTGCATAATAGTGTCTATGGGTTACCCTTTCTGGTAACCGGTTCGAGGTTACCTTTCAAGTAGCCCAGGGTTCCTTGCTGGTTACCCTTTCTAGTAACCTGGTCAAGGTTGCTCTTTTAAGTAACCCATTCAGCGTTGCGCTTCCTGGTTACAGTACCCATTGTGCTCATCTGGACGTCACCCAAAAGGCCACAAGGTAAGATGCCGGCAAAGCGCTTTCTGCTTACGCCTTGAGGAAATGTTGAGACAGGAGCCTTCACTAATCCCTGGTTAGGTTACCCACCTGGAAGCGTTGATTGTCTATATCACTGAGCCTTTGGACGTTGTGTAGACCGCTCAGAATCTGGTCTCATTCACATCCGAACACTCCTATTTCTTTGCTACGACGACCCATTGACTACCCATCATCTTCACCACATCATCCGTGATCTCCGTTCCAGGCTGAACCAGAAGCGACTCAGTAAGCGTGTCCACCGCCTGATCCCACTTTTCTTCGTCCCCTTCGACCCAACCCGCAACACCCGCCATGTACGCCCAAATCTTTTCCGCCCACTCCCTTAGATCCTGTCTCTTTACCTCCAGCCACGCTTCGTGCCTCTCCATCTTCATGTCCTCCTGCTTGAAGCCAGCGTCCCGCATCACCTTCTGAAGATGTTGGCCATCGTGCCACACCGCCAAAGGGCCAGTAGGGATCTTCTTTGCACGAACAAGCTCGTATGCCGACTGAAAGGGGATGAGCCAGGGAATGTACTCCCAGCAATTGACAAGCCCCACACCGCCTGGCTTGAGTATACGGTAGATCTCCTTTGCGCCATCGAGACCTTGGTTGGGAGAAAAGAAGATGGCAAGATTCATGATCGAGAGGTCGAAGAAGTTGTCTGCAAAGTTCAACGCCTCTGACCGTTGGTTCGAGACGTGGATAGGCCAACCATTCTTCTCGGCATCGGAGGAGAGGGCAGGAGAGAAATGGCGCGTCGATGTCTGTGGCGTGGATTGTGATGCTTTGGGGGTTTCCATTGGCAAGCAGAATGCGAGACGCGGTGCCTGCACCACATGCGTTGTCGTGGACGACCGCATTTGGTGGCAGGGTAGGGGCAAGCGAGAGATTGTAGGCTGCAAATTTGGCGGTGATGGGGCCACCGGATGTCTCGTAGGTGTGTACCTTTTGGGCACCTTCGAGGAGGACGAAGGGCTTGGGGTGGTGCGTTGACAGTACTCATTGTCCTCGTCGATGGGATATGAGGGCGAAGAGGTAAATATTCGATGATGGTCGTTAATGTACTGATCTTGACAGTCACCGTTGCCCGAGGAGCCCCTAACGAATCAAGTTCCATTGCCGTCATCTTATAAAGCACATTCAATGCACAGCACTGAGAGAGAAGAACGCCAGCGGTGAAGACCGCGCTGCACGAGTCACGTTAGAAGAGATTGGTTGCGCTCGGGTTGCACGGCTGACCTTTGCTGGTATTGATGACAACAGACCATGTAGAAAACCGCAGCAGTCTTGCAGAAGCCACTTACCAATGCACGACTGTGCAACCGCTTGTGACTGCGACGGTCACGTTCCCTCGTCAGTAATGTGGACAGACTCAACTCATTGCGCATGCTGTCTCCCCTTCGATTGGATGTGCCCAGCCTTCGAGTTTCACTCGGACCTAATCGAGGTGTCAAGTATCCGAGTATCTGTTTGAATACGGACTGAGGGGTAAGTATAGCTGCCGGCGAGCGAGTGGAAGTCGCAGCACCTCGCACAGGACCTCAAGAGGCATTTCCTACATCAATCCCAAATTCTTTGCCCTCTTTCCGCCAGCCTTCTTAGAACTCGTGCCAGTGGTGCTGCTGACTTCCTGGTCGTTGCCTAACGCGACCTTCTGTTTGCCCTTGGCTCTTGGATTTGGGGAGGACTGCGACAGCTTCCTTTCTATGAATATTTCTCAATCAGATTCTCTGCCATTGAAGTCCTGTCGGGCTCACTCTTCGAAACCCTGCCTTCCATGTACTCTTCCCCATGCTCGGAGGGCTGCAAATCATCGGATTCTGAGTCTTCATCCTAAACTCTCTTCGTAGGTTTTTTTCCTACGAGTTTCTACCATGGCCCCGCGTGACAGAAACAGCCAAATTTGCTAGCGACGGTAGCGGTTTGAGACAAGTTGCAGCCTTCTCCAATCTCCGCGAACGTCGAATCTCCCACGACCAATACACTGCCACTGGCTTGGGCGCCTATCAACAGGCGCTCACAACGATTCCGAACGCCCGTTAAGTCCCCTCGTCATCCTCCCCTCACCGTTTGAGATGTGTACAAATCGGTGTCATCTGTTTGTTCAGGGACCACTTGTGATTGGTCTCTCCGTATATTGATATTGATGCGATCCTATGTCAAACGCAAGTCAGATCGTGGAGAAGCCAGTTCTTCAATTCCTCAAGAGCTTTATATTTATATCTACATAGTACAGGTTTCATTTATAGGGGCATTCTCTTCGTTTCCGTTCACCCGTTGGGCAAACAGGTTACCGCTGGCAACAGTGACTGCCGAGGAGTACGCAATGACCCCAAATACTAGCTCGATTGAGGGCGCCGACCATTATCGACAAGGGATATGCCCGAATAGGCTGATTCCGACTCTCGACATGATTAATTGCGTAGAGCCGCATATGTCATGGCATGCCAACGCATCCACAAACGATGGCAAACAGAACCTGCTGTTGCCAATTATGAGCGCTGATTTTCCTTATCATTGGGTTCCTTTCAGGCTCAATCAAACTACTCAAAATGAGATTAACGTGTTCAGTACTAACCAGGCCCCTCGGATTGCATGGTTTTCAAAGGACCATGATGGTAATTTATAGTGCGATCAATTGCTCATAATTACGGGATCGTCGATACATAGCCTGTGAATAGGATAAGGTTTCACAGGTAACTAGACGCTCAATCGATTCCTTCAGTATCAATGAGTACTACGCCCAGTGCAACTGGTGCATTGGCCGTTGACATGAACCGCTAAACGGTCACCATCAGTGGGGACAACTATCTCAATACAGGATTGAGTACGTACTATGAACTGGATGGGAACCCTCGTCTGAGAATTATTTTGAGCTGTGTTCCGTATGTCTCTGAATCGAGCTACTTTACTCACTGTTGAGTACAGGTTTGAGAGCACGCGGGTGGGACACATGTCGAAGGATGCATGGGACTGAACCGGCAATACCGACTTTCACACCAGAGCTAGATGTTGGTTAATCGGCGGTTCATGGAATTAGGAGAATCCTTTACAAGTGCTTCGGGCTATTTGTATAGAGTCAGTATAAGCAGCGTATAGTGCAGAGGGCAAGCGACCAACCCTCTCTTCGCTGTGACCACAAACGGAGTAGAAATTGACAGCACGGATGAAACGGCACATTGTGTATGGATGCGAAGAGATGACAGTGAGAATGGATGGAGTAGAAATGACTGGTGAACTACCACAGAATTGACAAGTGCGCTCTTATACTGTTCCAGAATGCTGCCTGCGCAGACGGATCGCCTTAATGAAGCGGCTCCCATCCTTCCAACAATCCCACATTGCGGCCAGGCGAGGCGATTTCTCTCCAGGGCACGATCTTGAAGGGCTATTTTGGATACAACATGAGCGATGGTGGAAGTGATGGTTCTCTGCCATAGTGGAGAAGATCAAATCCGGTGTCCAAGGGCGAGAGTCGGAAATGTCTGAAAAAAACTGAAAGCAAGCTGTAGAGCTCTAATCTCGGGCCATTCCTTCGACAAGGGTTCGATTACAGGGAATCCTTCATTCTCAAAAGTGCCGGCCCTCGTTTAGATGACACAGTTCCTGTTTTCAGGGGTGCCTCTCCGCTTTCAATGCCACACTCTGCAGGGCAGTGATCCTGGCGTCGACGGCATGCTGGTCCGGACTCTTGTCCAGAGCGGGAGTTTTGCCAACTAAGTTTGAGTGCTTGAGCGAGATACGCCTCCCTGTCACACTAGCCAAGCTCTATGCCACTTTCTGGACGCTTATTGGCCATCTTTTGTCCTCTGTATTTTCCTGCTCCCTTCGCGTCTCTCAGAGCGTGGAGCTCTAACTCCCTTTCATTCAGTACAATTTCCCGCCCGCCCGCCTCCCATGCCTCTGCGCTTAGCCTTGGCGGTCTCCTTCCAGCCTTCGGCTTAGCCTTCCCGTCAACCCGCAGTGTTACCGATTTGTACTGATCGCCAAGCAGGGCTTGGGGCTAAAGCCGGAGCGCTGAGAGAAAGGGTGCTTGGTCGTGGCCTCCTTCGGGTATGAAGGTGGCAATTCCAGCGCATCAGTTCTTCACCTGTGCCACCTCGGACTGTAATCAAAGACAATACTCAACCACTTTGCTTCATTGACTTTATTTCGGGCGCCACAGATGCGGGATCACGAAAGAGCGTAGTCAGATTAGGGAACCGAGATACTATCTAAGCACGCGATCTGAAAGGTCGAACGCTGGGAAGGCTGTGACGGGTGATTACAACTACCTGAATAACCATAGACAGGATTTCGCCAAATTTCAGCTTTTGATATTTGTTTCCTTTCGGAGCTGGACAAATACCTGGAGCTGCCTCTTTGGGTCGGGGGCGCCAACAACGGAGCTGGCGGATTGCCTGCAATGGTCTCCTGAGTCCAAGGATGGTCAAAGACTTACGGCCTGGGGTTGTGTTGCTATTTGTACGGCTCCGAGACTACACAAATATCAAAGGCAGTGTTTCGGCGAAATACTACCAATACTCAGGTAAGTACCTGTAATAGGAAGTGGAACTCGAGTCTGGAGGCGTCTAGTAGGTGAGCGCATGTCAACGTCAATCTAGGTTTCACTGAAATGGGTTAAAGAGGCCGGTATCTATGATTACTACAGAAATTAGCTGTGTGGATAGGGCCAGTGCAACGACATACCGCCGGAAACCACCGATAAGCCTTCTTACATTGTCAGAATATTGGCACACCTAAGATTTTGATCAATTGCAGGTGTTCCTACCTCGACGGGGCCAATGAAAGTTGTAGGAGTCAGCGCCGCATATCGGGATCAGATGCCCACCTTTTGGGGAGAAGCGTGTAATTTGGAAAGAACCAAATAATGCAATGAGTCCTTCCATAATGAGTGCAACCATGCAGTCGGAGTCTTGTATGATGGTTGGGAGGTTCACGCCCGCCTTCAATCTGCGGTGAGGCCTCGCATCGAACCGCATTTCCAAGGTTTTCAAGTACATCGTCTTGAGCGACAATTCCAAAGCCTCTGATCTTATTTTGGGGGGTTTCTGGTCTTAGTGCCTCCGCTAGCTTCCTGACTGTTGCTTGATACAAGCTTCCTCCTGCCCTTTGTCCCCGGGTTTGAGGAGCATCGAGATCGCTTCCCTTCTATGTAAAAAGATGTCTTTTAATGCCATTAATTGACATTGGAATCTCATAGACAACTTATTCTTCGGAACACTTCCTTCAATCTATTCTCTCCCGGACTCGGAAGGCTGGAAATAATCGGACTCTGACTCTACATCCTAGAATCTCTTCGCACCTCTTCTTTCAAATCTCCGACACAATAAGTTGTTATCAAACAGGGAAAAAGTCCTGGCGTTCAGTGGCGATGGCAATGATTTAGGCAAGAGTAACCTTCTTCAACCTGCACTGAATCTCTCACGATTGATAAACTGCCACTTGCTTGGGCGCCTATCAGCCTGGGCACTTGTTGGGAGCGACAAAGGACTGCTGGCCCTCGTTATACTTGACTCATCGCTTAGGGCGTGTATTAGTTCGTGTAATGGAACTACTTGTTCATTGGTGGGTGGCCACAAATTTGACTGCCATCTTCGTATGTAGCCTTCAGTGCAGGGAGGCTCTACCGACACCCAGAACAACTACACCAATGGCGGATAATAGAACAGCTTGCGCTGTTCTTGCCGGTGTTGGTATAGTATGTGCGAGCTATGGGAAGCTCGGGTAAGCCAGCGGCCTTCCAGTCAGATCCAATCGACGGAAGTTGGAACACTCCCAGCTATTTCAATGTGGTTGCACTGATCGAGCAGGAATCTTTCTTATTTCCCCCGGGGGGGGGGGGGGGGGGGGGGGGGGGGGGGGAGGGAAATTCGGGGGGGGGGGGGGGGGAATTCCATATGCTGATTACTCAAACAGGGCACTGCGCGTTCCTTGTCTTCACCATTCAAACCTGCCCACTGCCAACAGTAATTCCGAGGAAGGTTCAGGAAGGTGCACACTGCCTTCAGCCCCACAATCGAGCACACCAGGTACAAGCAGAGAAATGTCCCAAATTATTACGTCGAAAGCAAGAACATGTGATGTTTGACGTGGGACACCATATGCGTGCTGGTGTTGCCAGTTAATACCCATCAACCACGGCGCTGTACACTCGGGGCTTGCCAGAGACTTCTCGATTATCCCTTGTCAATGGCTTTGCTCTCTAAATTGTCACAGTCCCACCTCAGGGCGGACGGGAAGTCTTCCACCGGTGTCTTCTAGGTCTGTCTAGAAGGCTTATTTTTCGTAAAAAATAGGGCGTTATTTGCAAGAACCGTATGCACAAGTCATGCGGGCATAATTGGTGTGGTGTTATAGAGATAAATACGGAAGTAGGAGAGTCGAATCAAAGCCTGTCAAATCTCAGCTCCTTGGGCATCCTCATCCACGGCGAGGAGAGCAAGAGGAGCTTCGGTCATCCACATGAACCGCTGTTAGCGTGATCGGAGGGCACCATGCCATGCGAAAGGTTGCCGACATACTATGAATAGATGGAAAGCCCTGTCTAAAGAATCTTGTGAGCAGTGTCCCAATTACATCGTTGGATATTTAAGGCACTTGCGATGCGCGACGAGCTCTTTCATTGAAGTAAAGACCCGCTGCACAGCATACTTCAGCTTCAGAGGTTCAAGCTCCGAGGGGGTAGCACAGCACTCGTTTCACGGGATTCTAGGGACTCTGGGGGTCTGTGGCTACACACAAAACGTCAACGCGTGATCTAATATTTAATCAAAACTCTCGGTAGAGGCACTGGGTAACTGATTTGCACTTCATTGACGCTATGTCATACAGGCATTGATCATCATTCGTGACACGATCACGATTCGTCACTATTTTGAAGGAAATCTCAGATTCCTCACCCGTTTCGTCTCCGTTTTGAGCGAAACACATTTTGTTTTACTCCTTACTTCTCCTTCTATTGCTATCCCCAAATACTGAGGGAATTCATAAAGTGTGCACATTGAGGAGGCTGTTGAGTATCCGAGAAAACGGAAACGCGGATCAAAATGACAAAATCGAAATCGTCCTGGCCACCATTGGCACCAAGGCCACCGCAGCTCGAAAACATTTGCTCTGTACAAGTTCAAGGGTTCATCTTCCTTGCTGAGTATTACAGAGTAACAAATCTACAAATTTGGCCTCCCTTGCACAAGGTGGTCCTGCTTCCGATGTAAATGACTGGTGGCTGTCACGAATGTTGATGGTCCCCTTTCCGCGCGTCACCACCTTGTCCTCCCCATATCTACGTCCACGGAGCTCAGATGCACTCCAAACTTGGTCAAAAACATCCTCAAGGCTATAATATCAATCTATGTAAATTTTCTCCCCATTGTGTTCGTTTTGCGATTTGATGGGTCTAAGGCCCAATTTGGTGTCACGAATGATGATCAATGCCTGTAGGCTTTAAATAAGAAAAGCGTCTTGGCGGCGGACCGGTTTCGCTACTAGTAGGGTGGTATTTTCCAACAGGAACCTTCAGCATATCATGGCCAATGGCGTGATATGAAGCTAATGATTGGACGGACTGGCGTGTGGGGATGTTCTGAGCTGCTCTATCATGTGCGGGAAGGTTGCATTGGAAGCCTTGTTAGCCAGGATACCGTCCATAATAATGGGCGATCACGCTCTCTCGTTTTATGCTTCTGGTGCATACCTATCCGGAAACCCACATTCCGCCCAAGTCGGCAGGTCCAGGGGGGCCACAGCACGTCCATCCACTTGCGCCTTTTCATATACCAGGGATTTGTGCGTGCAAGATGTAACTAAATTCATGGCACACTCACACTTGAAACCTGACAACACGCTCACCTTTCCCGAATGACTGGTCCGTGTGAGTTGGCTTTCCCTTCAGTGAGCACCACCCTGTCCTGTTGTCGAGTGTCAGCGATAGTTTGAACTTAAAGTGATGAAGTGGAGCTCTACACCGAGCAGGCACATTTGGGACACCGAAAGAATAGAGTAGGATCAGTCAGAAGCTTCAAGATCGTAGCCATTCATAAAAGGGCTGTTGCAGCGAAGGGAGCTCAAGCAGCGCATCTCGGGACCCTCGACGCGTGACGCTTTGATAACATTCTCATGGTTCGCCAATTTGAAGCGCCGTAGATCGATAAGAGCCGAGGGATGAGACCGTCGATTGCACGAGCCCATTCGAAGCCCTAAAGGTGCACCATCTGACCTCTTGCAGTAGGTATAGTCACGTGAAAGCCAGTGGTAGTCGCAGGATCCTCGCATAAAATGTCGAAAGAAATTTTGAGCATTAACTTTCAAGTCTTCGATTTGTTTATGCCATACCTCTCTGAGTCTCTCTGTGTTTCTCCTTCGAAACCAGAACCGCGAAGCCAGGATTAGTCATCATTATATCCTCAAAGCACCCACGGAACATGTCCTTTTCATCGTGCACTGTTGTTCTCAATCTGCGAAGCAAACTGGTTTGCGCATTTCTTCAAAGGCGACAGGCAAGATGGCAGGTGTGGCAAAGCGAGATCATTCAGAAGGGTGAAATCGATTTGGCCACCGTGCATGATTTAAGCAAGTTGCAGCGGGCCTTCTTCCGCTCCACGCTGAATCATCTCCGCGATCTCCACACTGCCACTCGCTCGATGGGCGCTATCAGCCAGGGCGCTTGACGCTTGCGACAAAAAAGCGCTGACTCGTCGCCATCTCAGCTCACTGCACAAGGCTTGCAGGGGTTCTTGTGATCAAATTTGTTGTAAATATGTGCGTAGCCCAGCTCTCGATCGATGTCGTCGTATCATTGATAACGATACAGCTTTAGATCCCACCAACAGAAGGCTCCAAGCCATTTAGAACACGACTGTGGCTCTGATCGAGAAATCGATTCTTATCATTAGAGGTTATGTTCACGTGACTCTCTCCGAGAAGTACATCGCGCGGGGCTTGTTATCAACCGCTCAGACGGACCACTGGCAACAGTCGTTCCGAAGGTGCAACAGCCTTCAATCGTACAATCGCAGCGCCCAGCGGTCACCGCTCAGGCGATTGCGGCAAAGGGCTGCCAGTGCTTATCTTTTGCAGATAGCTCATTCTAAGGCGTCCAATTTCGCCCGGAAGTCTTCCACTGCCGTACTCCTCAAGATGCGTCGTGTAAAATAGATATTAACTACGAAACCTTCATATGGCACAATTATGTGGTCTAATGTAGATATAAATATGCTATTAGGATAGCCAGTGGGGGCCTCTCAAGCTCAGCTTCAATATCCTCGTGCACTGCGAGAGCAGGAAGAGCATCGGCCGTTAACATGGACCGCTGAACGAATACCAGGATCAGAGACGCCAGTTACATCGATGATAGTGAACGTACTATGAATAGACGGAAACCGTGTCTGAGAGATGATGTGAACAGTGTCCCGGTATGTCTCCGAATAGTTTACTCACTGTTGAGTACAGGTCCGTGTGCAGGTCGGCGGAACACATGTTGAAGGATGGTTGGGGCTGAACCGGCAATTCTGGTTTTGACACCAGTGCTGTCTGTGGGTTAGTTGGTCTCTCCGAGACTGTCAGGTACTCCTTACGAGTGTTCGGGGCTAGTGACATTCATTTAGTATGGATGTAAGACGATCTGGGACATGTTCAACCTACTCTCTCTCTCGCTATGGCCACAGACCGTGTAGAAATCGATAGGACAGATGAAACGGCACATAGCGTATGGGTGTGAAAGAGGTAACGTTGAGAAGGGGTGTAGGAGAGTTGGTGAGGTATTGCAAAATATACGAATGTCCTTTATACCGTCCCAAAAACGGTGCCTGTGCAAGCGGATCGCCTCAATAGAGTGGAACACGTTTGACCTCCATCCGACAATCCTAGATTGCAACCACGCGAGACGCCGAGATCACGAACTCTTGAGGCTATTGGGGATGAAAAGTGGGTGTGATGCACTGGGTATAACGGCCTTCAAACGAGTAGAGAGGTTCACGTCGGGAGCCCAAGGACGACCTATTCCCGAATTCGATATCCTTCATAACGGAGGTGCAATGTACGAAATATGGAATACGCGGTTTGTGTTTCACGGGTTCCTTCCCGCTCCATTGACTCCCCTGCGGGCCAGTGTTCGGTGGCTGCACACAATCAACAACGGCGGGATGCTGACCAACCTTTTGATCCAAGGTATTTGGGGTGCAGACTCGCATTCCCGACAGCAGTTGTTCTGAAATTCATTCAGGGCGTGATTCAGAGAGCATTGCGACGTAACCCAGTTCTCTAAGGTGGCTCCTCCAGAATCCCCCGACGAATCTTCAGTCTCAAGTGCGCACAGATTTGAAATGTTACCGGATGGACTTTGTTGCAGACCTACAATGTCATTCATGGGAAAACTACACATGAAGCGGACCGCCCAGGATATCTTCCGCTGCAGGTCATCTCGCGTCAAAAAGCGCACACTTGGCCGGGCGATAGTTTGCGGCAGCTAACAAGGGAAGAGGTCGGGTCAAAGTGGGCATCGCGGGAAGAAGGCAACCCACGTTCCGCCTGAGTCGGTAATAGGACCACAGCACGTCCATCCACTTGCGCCTTTTCAGATTCCAGTGAGTTGAACTTTGATCAATGTTCGTCGACGGGATAGCCATCTTACAAGGGCCAGTCTTTGAGAGAGACGAGCGGACCGTCAGGTTTCGAGTTGGAGTATAGCATGGACCCGCATACCTCTTTTATGCCACCTGAACCATTGATAAGGGTCAGCGATATCTCGAACAATGCCAGCATCAAATCTTACAGCGAGCAGGGATGGGATCACATAGGACGCCAACAGCACAGAAGATCACGAGAAGCTTGGAGAGCATCGTCATTGAAGGAGGGGTGTTGTGGCGAGAAGGAATCCAAGAAGTGTACCTCGGGGCCTCAAGGCCTCAAGCTTTTACTACGACCCTCGCGAAGCGCCGCAGATGGGGCCATAGTAGCTCGGCCCATGAATCAAGTCCAGCG
Organism: Coprinopsis sp. MPI-PUGE-AT-0042; assembly: GCA_020736565.1. NCBI lineage: Eukaryota > Fungi > Basidiomycota > Agaricomycetes > Agaricales > Psathyrellaceae > Coprinopsis > Coprinopsis sp. MPI-PUGE-AT-0042. The sequence continues at coordinate 432 of JAHBOF010000237.1, read as the reverse complement.
TCTGACGAGTTGGGAAAGCAAACACCAAATGGCTACAAGGGCACAGCAAATCTTCACAATGACGGAGTTCAGTGAGAAAAACCTGAGATTTCTCGGCTTGCAGCGTAACTATGAAAGCTGACTGCGCAGAGAATGGCAGGAGGCGCCACAAAGCAATATTCCAGCCCAGTGAGGTAGATGAACCGAGTAACAGCAGACCTAGACGCAAGGCGGCATGGTGAGACGCTGTAAGACTCGAAGAGAGGCATAAGTCGGACCAAGACTCCAGCTCCAGCGAGATATATCTAAGTGGCAAATGAGAACAGGTTTGACGAGGAGAAGAAATTGAGAAGAAAGCCAATAAATTCTAAGTTTGGTCTTGCTTTTTTCAGGGGCTGCTGGCTCCGGCACCGGAATTTCCTTTGGAATTCTTTCTTTTGCCTAATTGTCGTC